>JASKGO010004335.1:0-13386 GCA_030556065.1 Holobus sp. GC000080
TATTAATTGACGGCCAGATCAAGACTGACCCGCCAATACAACCGGCTGCACATGTGGCAGTACATCATGCATACAGGGTACTACGAATTACAATGCTATAATGTGCCACATGCTACAAACGACAGATTGTCACTGATTTTATTTTTAACCATGTACCTGGCCACCGTTACTACGTTATCCTTTCCAGGGTGTAGTTCTTTTACTCTCCGTAATCTCCGCAGCGGTGACACGTTGTCCTCGACGATGAGTACCACGTCTCCGACTTTGATTTTTTGGACTTGTCCGTCGACTCTCCATTTAGTTTTTTGTAGGGGCTGGTGGATGTACTCGCGTTACCTTCAGTTCCAGAAATGCTGTAGCATTGCTAGTATTATTTGGTAACTGTGGAGCTTGGAAGTAGACAAATGTATTTAATCAGGGTTCATATTGTCGAGTAAATGTATCCCAATCAAGAAGTGCGCTGGGGTCAAGGGACTCATGTTATTTGGATCGCTTGATGTAGGTGATAATGGCCGGCTGTTAACTGCGGCTTCTTCTTGGCGGAGCAATGTAGAGAAATATTCGTAAGTGAGGATTGTTTTACCAAGAGCGCGGGCCAAATATGATTTAACGGTTTTTATTTCCGCTTATCATAGTCCGCCAAAGTTTGGAGCATGGGGGGGTATAAAATGCCAATTTACGGAACATGAAGCTAGTTTACTACCAGTCTCACTATTCGCGTTTCGCATAGAAATGGACCGTCGTAGTCGACTCCTTTGTTCAAAAATGGCAAACTGGACTTTAGACGATGTGCAGGAAGATTTCACATTTAGGGTTGTTGATAACGCGGATGGGCGCGAATGCAGGTAATACAACTTCGACAAATTTTGCGCATTTGTTATCCAATAAGTTTGTCGCGAAATATTTCACATTTCACTTGTTGCCTTCCCGAGTTTGTTCTGATTTTTTTACCGAGACCCGAATTTTATCAAATTATATATTATATTTTTATTTTTGTTTTGTTTCGTAACTACTTTGCTAGGGGTATGTGATAGCTCAAAAAGAGACACTGTGCTTAACTGTACGAAAATTATAATGAACTTGCTCGGAATGAGGCTGAAGACAATGAGTCTGAAGGAATGAATGATTGGATGAATCGAAGAAAGTGCGTTGGGTAGTTAAAGGAGTGGGTGTGAGGGTAAATCAATAGGGATTTAAACGATACATGATAATTCCTAAACTAATGATGAAATAGAGTACTAATAAATAGATTCTAATAATATCTAAAACTTCCCAACGCGATTCTGAGAACTGTGATGGCGGAACAATTTTTATCAAGGAATCAAAATATGAATTATAAATTGGGGTGATCCATTAAAAAAAAATGAAGTAGCAATTTCCAGTATAACGGGAAATAACATAAAGTCGAAAATATTTTCCGAGAATGAAGCATTTGCTTAAATTAAGAATGGAAAAGAAAAAAATTAGTTCTCTTTTATAGTTCTCCATATATCGACACCCTCCCGCTCTCGTGAAACACCTGGTATGTAAAATGCAGTAAATACACCTTTGTAAAAAACATTTTGTGTCTGAGGAGTATTTTCTGTAACAATTTGTTGCAATTCATGATTTAATTCATATTTTACCTTTGCTTGGACGTGTTTATATGATTGAGTTCAAATATTTAAGATGCGGTCCAAATAAGACTTTTTGAAATGTTTCTCAGGTTAGGTAAGGTAATTAATTTTTCCAGCACCTGTGCTTTTGGGCACAGGGCGACTATCGACCAGAGGTCCTTTG
Source organism: Holobus sp. GC000080 (assembly GCA_030556065.1). Lineage (NCBI taxonomy): Eukaryota > Metazoa > Arthropoda > Insecta > Coleoptera > Staphylinidae > Holobus > Holobus sp. GC000080. Next base: position 1,780 of record JASKGO010004335.1, read on the forward strand.
ACCATGATGATGTGGTTACCTACCTAAACAACAATACTCATATCTTACCGGCCTTGGAATTTGAACTCATGCTGTTCGGACTAACATCCGAAGCTCAAACCAATGCGCCACGCACATGGCTCATGTTTCCCAGCTTGTCCTGATTTTGTTTTCAGTTTATCTCTATATTTGGAGTTGGTCCTCCTTATATTTTCAACGATCTTTACACTCTTGTGCAAAAATTGTTTTCCACGGGTATTTTTCGTCAAGTAGTTTGTTCAACCCTGTCATTTTTATTCTTGAAAGGTCTTTTAATCATCCTCTAAGGTCATATGGAACCTATGGGTATGGAAAGACGTTAGCATTGAAAGTCAATTATTTAACATATTCATATACTTAATAACTTCTTAATATAAGTATATGAACATATTACTACATAGCCGGGACCGTGGTCTGGTGGTTCGAACTCCGGTTTCTATACCGAACGTCATGGGTTCGAATGCTACGGCCGGCAAGATATGGCTAGTGGTGTTTGGGTAGGCATCCCCATCACCATGGCAGAATGAGCTTCGGGTCGATATAGCATCCCTGTGCTCAAAGCACAGAAAAGTACAGTAACTACTACTATTACTACACCAAAGAAATAGTATACATGGTTGGCCTGATAATGTGGTAATAAAATTAAAGTAATCTGACCCTTTATTATTTGAAGTTTTGGCTATTTTCACTTCATTACATAGGCCACAAGTAGTTTCACAAATGCTGATCGGCAAGATAGCGGAAAAGATTCTGGTTCGCACACAAACGTTTTTTATCCCATTACAAAGCTCGGATTTTTGAACTTAAATAAATTTTTTTTCATGAAAACTTGGGGTTTTGGAACAAAAATAAAAGTTTTTCCACGGGCTAAAAAAGTTGACAAATAATGCTCATAACTTTTTAAGAGTTTTAAATCTCCAGTTTCCAAGATTTTTTTTAATTGAAATCGACGCACATTACCTATTATGCGCTTCGTTTAAATACGAATAAACTATTAATTAACATTTTTAAAACAAAAATAAGAGTTTTTAAATGCCCCAACAAAGTGTAATAGCAAATTTCATGAATATTTTAAGAATTTCAAACCTCTAGTTCCTGGAAAAGGACCGCAATTAAAATTAATTTGATGTACACTTTAAATGAAATTGACAATCTTAACGTTATAAGATAGTCTCTCTAAATTGTCCATCGATGTGCGGATCATTTATAAAGTGACAAAACGAAACCATTTTAGTGGTGGCTTCCACAGTTTGGCAATCCTTTTTATTTGTGGAGCTACCTTCATCCTCAACATTTTCAAACATCTGAAATATAGTCAACAAATTGAACACAAATGCATTTGAAACTACTGGACGCAATTAATCTATTTAAAATCAAAGGCCAAGTGGTTGATCTAAATAAAACTCTGCACAACTTATTCTTTCTAGTTGCGCAATAAACTCATGAAAAATCTCTAAGCACAATGCATTAACTTGTAATAGTGATAAATTAAATTGAATGATATGTGATATATGTGTAATATTGTAGGTTGGGGTTCTCGTAATGGTACCAGGTGACTCCAGCTTCCTCCTGTGAGATCTGAATTATAATAACCCATTGCTGAATGGACAACTAATCAGGGTGGTTTTTCTCCTTCAGGGATGCTGGTTCACCTACATTAATAATGAAAATAATGATATGGTCCTTTATAAATATGCAATACTCACCATTTTTAAAATGCTTCAACAAATCCAATTTTTCTTTGGACACTTCATGGTACTGAACCTTTTTAGTCTAATCACTGGACAGTTTAAAAAATGGTATTTTAGCTCTATCACCCCGGCTGCCACAATTCATTACACTAAAACTTACTAGCAGTGTCAACGAACACTTAAAAACTGTTGAAAACCAAAGGAAATGCATGAAATTACATAGAAACTAAATGGCTATTATTGTAGGTGTGCCAACCAGAATCTTTTTTAAAGTGGAAGGTAGGCAGCGTCTGAAAATGTCTTGCTGTATCTGCGAAATTGTGCTCATCTTTTCAACCTGAAATATTATTTTTTAGCCAAACTTTAATTATTCACTTTATTTCGGGTTCAAGGTCACATGGATTGTGAAATTAGGGGCGATGACGGGAACTAAGATTTGTAAACGAAAAATGAATACAATAAATTAAAGTAGGAGATTCGAAACTTTTTCAAATTAGAAAATGCGATAACATCGGCACCAATAACACAGTAGGTACAAATATTGAATAATTCGAAATCGATAGTTAAGTAATGATTTAATGATTTACTAAAGTCATTTTAGTCAGTAGCCTACTTATCAAAAATCATAAAAATCCAAGTTGTTTTTCCTTTATCGTTCCACGGCTTTTTGCGGATTCTCCATATTTTTAGTTTCGTTTTTTAGCGTACTCATAAGGGACTTATAAGGTATGCTCCCAAACGAAAAATGTTGGTCGCCAAAAAAGATTGATAAAACCAAACCAATGCAATGTAATTTAGATTTAGATTTTATTACTATGGTTTCAGTAAAGAAAAAACTTGGTCCAACCAATATTGTATTCGCTGTAGCCCTAGCCAGTGAAGCGTGGATGGCAGAAATTGTTATTGGAAATACATGCGGAAAGTGGGTCAAACTGGAAAACTGGAAGCAAGCCATCCGACCGCTTACACCTAATGCCACCTATGTAGTTGCATCTTCATGTGAATGTCCATGTGTGACGTGCAAATTTATCCAGATGCCCATTTATTATCACCCATCTCTTAACGTTCTATTTCCCTGTACATGCTCTCATGTATATGCTCTCATGCGGACTTTTCATTTCCAACAAAAAGCCTATTATTACATACCGTTTGGATCTGCGCTGCAAGTTTCCCTATCCACACAGGATACATAGAATATGTTATAACGTAATGCTTGAATTATCTTATGTTCGTGTGCTGCAATCAATTTTCAAAGCGTCGAATTTCATTCGATTTGTTTCGTTTCATTAATTTTAATTTTTCGCTCCTCTTAAATTCCTTTGTTCTGTTCGTTGACCTAAAAATTGCATTGCACTAATGATATTCACAATGTCCCATTAATGTGATTTCATTATAATGATTCTATTTTCAAAAGTTTTTTAAATTCATTACTACAAAAATAGAATAAAGAAAAACGGATGAGCCGGAATTAGATGTTACCATGTACACATTTCCAATCGGTTGCAAATAAATGTTCACATTTCGGCTATAGTATGTGTAATATTCGTAACTAAGTAACAATAATAATCTTATTATCATGTGATTATTCCTGTGTGTTATTTCAAATGTAAGAACTTTTTAAGTTGTATAAAAATTAAATATAAAATAGTATATGGTTTTAAAAATCCGTAAAAAAGCATTTTGTATTTTCATCTTTTATCAAACGCCCTGTATAAACTAAAATAATTTTTAAGTATGCGTCTCATGTACCCCCCTACATTATGCTAAAAATGATTTTCTTAAGTCTTAATTAAGGCACAATATTCAGTGCTCAGTTGGCTCACCCTGTTTAATGAATTATTATTACTTAAGGACTTTTTTTTATAGTAAATCATACGTACTCGTTTATATTTAATATATTTATATTAAAACTTTGAAATCCTAACAAAAATCGAGAACACACAATTGTTTGAAAAACCATCATTTCAAAAAATCTATTTTATTTATGCAAGGTACCTAATTGAAACCGGCAACCGCTTTCTACAGGGTGACACTGAAAAGTGGCTCACCCCTTTCATTTCTTTATTTACCAATCGATTTTAATGAAATTCTGCTCATTTATATAAGAAAATATTTCGGATTGATTGACGTAAATTTTAATTTTTCACCACTTCCGGTTTCACCGGAAATGACCACAACTTTTGATTTTTAAATGGCAACCCCAACTTTTTTTTCACTTTTTTGGATTCCTTGGGTCATTTTTAGTCTAAAACCATGCCTTCCGTTAATTTTTATTTTTTTAGTCGCGAAAAATTTGATTTTTAAAAATGGTTCTAGAAGGCTATGGATCGGCTTAAATTAATCAGAATCACCTAAGGTTATGTCAAAAAATCACAGCACACTACTATGATCATAATTAAAGGAGTTATTTACTGAACAATACCACCATTTTGGTTTTTCCGCCATAAGTCAATTTTTTCAAATGGTACCACCCCGGCTCACCGGGGTTTTTAAATTCTTCATTTTTCAACGAATCGAATGATATCAGATAAGTCACATTTATTAAAAAATAGCTGACTTAAAAATTAAATTGAATACTTTAAAATTGCCTCTAAAAATCACGCAAGGCTTACTAAGAGCGTACTTAAACCTTCATTAGAATAGAGGCAATTTTAATTAAGTTAATTGTTTTATTAAATTTGTTTCCACTAAACTTATTATAAAGGGTGTCCCATTTTGAGTTGAATTCCATGGATATCTTTGATAATAATGGAGATAAAGATTTAGTTATATTGACAAATTTTTCAGTACATACATACTCCCGTTTGTATAAACTGAATAAGTTCCCTGGTTCCCTAATTATCCCGGAAGAACTGAAAATCATCCATATTTTGATAATTTATTTCAAGAAAACTATTATACCTATTTACATAGAAAAAATGAAATAATTGTTTCCAAAAGACATTTAAATGGAATCTAATTATAATTTAATAAAATTTCCATAGTTTACTTTAGTTTTGAGAGGGGAAAAATTATATGATATTAATTATTAACATATTACTCGTATTATATTTTTTTTTTGGTAAATTATAATAATTTAATTAGATTTTATTTAAAAATATCTATTGGGAACAATTATTAATTATTTCCTATGTTAAACAGTTTTTTTAAAATAAATTACGAAAGAAATCGAAAATTTTTAGTTTTTTCGGGATAACTCAGGAACCAGGATACATATTCCACTTTTGCAAACGGAAGTATGTTGAGCATGGATTTTTTTGCAAAACTTTGCTCGTAACTGAATCTCTCTTGCCATTATTATCCAAGCTAGCCAGGCATTGCCGCTCAAAGTGGGACACCTTGTCTCATTTCTAAAAAAATCAAAAAACAAAAACTAAACTTGAGAGAATTAATTAATTTTATGGATATAACTAACGAGCTTGGCGAACAAATATTAAGATGTCGATAGTTGGAAAACGATTATTATTGAGCGTGAGCTTTAATGAAAATAATTTGCATGTTTAATTAGCATAAAATGCCAAACCATTCGAACACAACGGTAATTTACCTCTTTTTCCGCTGATGCTGACAGATGCAAATTTGCGATGACACGTGCTGACAAATTTAAAAAGGGTCTCCCTTTTGCATTGCTCATTAAAAGCTTTCTAAATTTAGAACTTTTTTGAACTGGTCTAATAAAATTATGCCCGCTTGCGTAGGAGCCGTTTTTGCTCGCTCATATCCATAAACACATTGTGTGCTTTTTGAATTTTAATTCGGGAGCTAATTTAGGTTCAAGAAATTTTTTTTTTGTTGCTCTCGTTGGCGCTGTTTTGGTTGGAGTAGTCTAATTTAGGCATATGCTTACTATATGAATTTAGGTGGCTTTGAGGTTTAAAACTCAAAAGAAAAAAATTGAAAGAATATGCCTTAATTATTACAAGTATTTAGTAGCCCCATGTATATCAATTTATTATTATATCTATTTATAACAACTTTGTTATAAGTTAAAAAATGACTTGTTGAAATGATTGATATTTTACTAAATAATAATAAACGTTTTATCGGCAAATATTGGGCGAAAATATGGTGTTATAGTTAAGAGACTACACTTTTACACCCCGGGTATTTAATAATTTATAATTAATTGTAAAAGCGAGTATGTGTTTAAAATGCTGTTTTCTCTATTGTTTCAGGTAAATCCCTCAAATATAACTACACAATGAATTACCCTCGAGTTCTAATAAATGCCAGTAAGTTATAATATAATTTTATGTGGGTATGTACGCTAAGATGAAGCACAACCAACAATTAATTTTCATGTTTAATTAAAAAAATAATTGGAACTTGTTTACATTTGCATATGTACTTGGTCTTTTCAAATAAATATTTAATTCAATTTTGTGTCGTCACGAATCAGTTTTAATCTAAATAATGCAGAACTAAACAATTTTCTTAAAAATAACAACGGTTGACTTAATTGCGAGAACTGCAAGGACCTTGAACTTTTCATTTATTGTCGGTTTAAATACTAGGTGTAATTATTGTTGATAAGTATTATAACGCCTACTGAACATCATAAAGTTATTTATCATATTATTATTCATCCATTTATTCTCTATGATTTTCTTGTGCCGGCTGTTTTATGATTCGCTTCTTTTTTTTTCTGACTTACAAGTAATAACATGGGGTCGCTTCCACTCGACCTTTTTCATGATACACGTCGTCAAGTTTATGTTGTCTTTTGAGAGGTTAACTTAACTAAATGCAAAACATGCAAACATAAAATATATTTTTGTTTAGAAATTATTTTTAAGGATTTTATAACATTTAAAAAAATGTTGCGCTCAATTTTCGGGTTATTTATCTAAATTGTCGACGATTTGTGAAACTATTTTTAATTTATTACTTGTATGTTTAAGCGAGATATTATAAAAGCAACAATTATTATTTGTGGTTTTAATATGAATAAATATGTATTAGAAGGTCTTGCTTCTCCAAGAACTAAGATCAAAGCAAAGTCCTCTTTCTTCTCTTTTGCTTAATTTGCATTTGGCTCTTTGCACAGTACCTACGTATATTTTTAATTTGACGGAAGCGTGAAAAAACCGTCAAAATCAAATTCTTTATCCTACTTTTACATTTAAATACATAAGCAGAAGTGGTGCTATTTGTGAGAGTGTAATTTTATACCTCAAGTTAGTTTTTGCATTAAAAAGGGAGCAAGAGAAACTAACTTATTTTATTATTCAATACTATGAATGTTTACTTTTTTTTATTCGACTGTTGTAATAATAGTACTTTTAAACATAAAATTGTAAATACAAGTTCGCATTTAACCACCACTATTCGAAAGGGGCGAAATGATATGTGAGCATAAAAGGAAAACAAAATGAAACAGGGATGGCGCATTTTCTACCTAGAGTCTCCTTTTATTTTCACTTTTTTCTGCGTAATAAAAATAATAATATTTGACTTAACAATTTTGATGGATTATTTTAATTTTGCTTTTAAATAGGTTTTCAATTGTCGATAATTTTTATTGTGAATTTGTTTAGATATTATTCTCATATACAGGGTGGCCATTTTCGTAATTCGTATATGGATAACCTCAACAGTTTAAAAGATAAAGAGCCGATTAAATGAATAAAAATGGGCGCAATTTCATAAAAAATAAGCAATATGATAAGCTCATAGCCCATTAATGTTTCCATAAAAAAACAAGTTTATTTTTTATCTCAAAATGTTAGCAAGCTATGGAAGTTTTGTAAAATTGGTACGAATGTACTTAAAAATATTGATTAGGAACAATTTTTCCTTTTTTTCCTATGTCAAATAGTTCTCTAGGAATAAATTATAAAATAAATCGACGATTTTCAGTTTTCTCGGGATAATTCGAGAACCAGGAGATATAACCGATTTTTTTAAACGGGTATAAATTCGGAGTAAAATTCTGCCCATTTTTGCTCATTCAACCGAATCTCTATCATTAAAGCTGTGGAAGTTACTCATATACGGGTTGAGAAAATGGCCATCCTGTATAGTTTAATTAAGGCTTATACAAAAGATGTTCATTGAACTTGAACGCTTTTTACTTTTGATCTTTACGCAACAAATCGAAATAATCTTGTTTCGAATGGGTATTGTTGGATTCAAAGATATAGTTTTTTTTTTTAGTTAGTTAGTTACTGTGTTTTTTTCTGTGCTTTGAGCACAGGGCGGCTATCGACCCGAAGGTCCTTCTGCCATGGTGATGGTGATGCCTACCCAAACACCACTACCCATATCTTGCCGGCCGTGGGATTCGAACCCATACTGCTAGACCGAAGTCCGGAGCTTGAACCACGGTCCCGGCAGTTTTTATTTATTTATTTATATTTGCCAAATTTAATAGGATGTGGCAGAAAATAGTGTCCAATTTCAAGTGTTCTAGACAATAAGGATTTATTTGCTGTTACGTTTCAATTAAATCGCAAAATTTACCTTTAATAAATATTCAATTTGGTTGGATAATATTTTCGTAACCAATGCAACGTTTGGCAAATTTAACTTTATTTGAGTTCATTTTATTGAATTTAATTAATGCATTAAAAATACTTTCTAATCTGCTGTTACACTTGTAGTTTCGTACAAATAATGAGTTTTTTTTTTAATAATACACTAAATAGATGAGGGAATACAATTTCGAAATAACCGTAACAACAGGTTGCAACAGAGATATCTACAGTAATAATTCTTCTTTTTATGAGAAACTCATGATGAAGACTCTTATTGAAAACGTACTTTCTGAATGTCCAGTTTCGTAAGATTAAATTTGAGTTAAGTCGAGTTCAGCAGATGAACGAAAAAACAGTTCATGATGTTCATGCTTTTAATACTCATTGATAATATACAGTGTTGTAATTGTACAGTTCTTATTGTCGATAATTATTAAATATGTGTAAAAATATTTGTGGCTGTTATCTTTTTTTAATAAGGGATTTGAAGAGTATGCCATCAAGTTACTTGGAATTTAAAATTAAAGTTGAGAGTCAAAAACATTTTTTGCTTTAATTTCTAGGAGTAAAATATTTCGAATATATGGCTTATGCACTGAAACCGTCATAAGCAGTTTAACAAAATTTTCACTCATAACCCGAAATATTAAAAAAAAAAACAATATTTTTATTATTATTTAATTTCAAATAAATTACCTTTGTTCGGTTATAAACAACTTACAGTATATCCACTGAATACGTTAAGTAATACGCAAGTTTAATGACCTTTTTTCTATCCAAAGGGCATCGAGTTTTTATTCTTGCCCATACATACGTTCGTTCTTGTATAATGTATCCACGACGCAGCGATGAAATGTTCGGTCTTTTTGCCGTTACGTAATATTACGAATCTTGATCTTTATTGAACTTAACCAACCTATTTTTTAATTCTTTAATTGCTATAAGTAATTTAACATATTGCGGTTAATACTCGTAGGTTAAAATTGTTATATTTAAAAATTATTCAATGTTAGCATTTTTTGTTAGTTTGAATTACAAATTATTTAATTTTTATAACGCTCGTTCGTTTTTCTTTCCCGTAATATTAGTACGTTTAATCAGGAAAAATATGAAATATTGGATGACATTGTATACTGATGACTAAGTTCGCACCTAAGTATAATTTCCTTTAACTTCTAACTTAATAATGAAAAAAGTTACTTGCAAGTTCGATCGCGTCCTCCACTCTTTCTTATTCTTGTCATCTACAATTTTGCCAAGTCAAATTGCCGCTAATGCTATCAGCGAAAACAGATTAGTCGCCAATTAAAAAGTTTTAATTATAGAATTTCGTGTATCAGTTTTTGCAACTGATGATTTTTTTGTTATTTTTTAACGAGCACGAACACATTTTCATTAATTTGCTTCATATTGACCACAACAAACGTTATTTCTTATTTAATAAGTCAAATAAAATATTGTACCGACGTATTGTAATACCAGGATCAAGGTTAGTAGGAGTTTAGTTGGTTTTTGTGCTATTACAACTATGCTCCTTATTAGGAGCTTAGGAGCTACAGGGTTGTTCTTTTGAATAGCTCCTGTTTTAAATTTTGAATTTACAGACACTGTAAGTGTTGATTTTATATACTCGTATGTGCGTACATAATATATTAGAACAAGCAGCTGAATTTACTCAAAAACGTTACTCATTTCCTGTTATTTCTGCCAAAATTAGCGAAAAGAGTAAATACATTTAAAAATGACTTTAGTTTACATTATCGGTAAAATAACTGGTGGGTAGATCTCTAACCCTTTTCATTCTTCGATTTGCATATGGCCCATTTTTCTGGTCTTTTGACTTTTTTCTGCCATTGCATCCGAACTGAAAGACGGAAAATTTATGGCCCTAAAACGGATGCACATAAATTTATTCGAAAGAGACAGACGCGATACACATGCATTTACTGCCTCCAATGTATGCAGCAGTGCCTCCCTCGCAAATAAGAGATTTGAATGGCAGACTGATTTTAAATTTTAAAATATATATCGTTTTTCTGCAACGTTTTTGATTCGCTAAAGTAAATTTGCCACCTGCCAAAAACAATGTAAAAAAAAAATCACACAATGTATAAAAACTTAGTATACATTCATAAAGTAAAAGAAACTTTTTCTTCTTTCCCACATTATTTACATGTGTTGGTTTTTTTTGTTCGACCTATAAAAATTACATTTGAAAGTTTACGCGTTTCCTCTCATGTATTGACAATAAAGTTTGGATATAACAACTTTCAGTGTATGTGAAGACTGAAGATTTTTTGCTGCTTTGTTGTTGCTTAAATGTATCCTTTATTTTTTATTTTATAAGTTAAAAACGTAAAACATTTGATTAGCTAAAATAAATACTTATTATTTCTTGACTTAAGTAATTCTGTTTGTTAAATTTAAACATTTAATTTTAAGAGGTCTTTTAGTACGGTATTTATCTGTATTATAAAAATCGTGAAGAGGCGTAATTGCTTTTGATATATCGGATACCATTTTCTCAAACTAAAAAAAAAAATATTACGGATTTTCATGCTCAACATTATTCTAATCAAAGTTAAATTTTGCTAATAGTTTCTCATGGTTTCAAAAAAATGACTATTCTCTATAGTAGCCTAAAAATACATTTTTTTACAATTTATTTTCGTTCTTTTGAGAAGAAAAATTATTATTGTCTCATCAGCAAACATTAGTAGTCACCCAGGATATTTGTGTATCTGTGACTCCACTAATTTCTTGACATAATGTTTTCGAATAAAATTAAGTGCCGCGATAATTGTGTGTTATTTTGCCCTCGTAATCCTCCAACTTTTAAAGAACGAACAGTTCATGGTGGCTGGACATCGAAGTTAGTTATGTGTGCCGTGTTTGCCGGATTAAATTTTATTTCGGTCTTCCTGACTTATATTGAATTAGCTATTGTTCAAATTTTTATGTGGAAATTGTTGAAAACCGAATAATTATTTGGTATTTTTTAAACATTGGACGGTTTACTTTTTACGCCAGCTTTTTAGGACTTTTCATTACACATCTGGTTGTAGAAAATAAGCTAAAAAAGGAGTGAAGTTTTTGTCGAGTCGTCTTTCGATCCGTTCGTTCGCTCTGCTGGGACCCACGCAGAGAAAGTCTTTCGAAAAAGTCTTCACTTCTTTTCAGTCGCCGCTTGCTTGAGACGGTGAATTTATTTGCAAGGCTAACTAGCCTTTCTGTTCGCTTTTTAATGTATTTTCGCGCATATTAATATGATGAGAAGAATGGTTTAAACTAATCACATGAGTGTGTAATTATCTTTTTTGTCGATGGGCTTTTGTGAATGAGACTTTTATTGGTAATAATAAATAAAATATAAAAACTTAACCCACTAAAGGTTTGGCCGAGCGGAGACCAAGTTGGCAAAA
>JASKGO010004336.1:0-68870 GCA_030556065.1 Holobus sp. GC000080
CAATACACTCGGGTGTGTTAATAATAATTTATTGGCACGTTGCATTAACACCTGTTCAATGAAATCGCGACTAATTAATCAGTACACGTAATGACGTCCTGTTTCTATTTTTTTTTTTCGCAGATTGCAATTAGCGCGCAACGTGTCCAGTATTGGGATAATGTTGAGGAAACAATGGATGGTACCAAGTTCCGGCAATTGCGTGCCGGGTTCTTCTTCTTAGCGTTTTCCCTGTTATTATGCGTCGCATGCAAAGAGGTCCGCGCGCAACAGCAGCCGCCCCCGGCGGTGCTCGACGACGATATTCGAGACGCGCGAATGGAGGGCTGCCGCTGGGCCAGCGATTCGAAAACGTTCCGTTGCTGGAACACCAACTTTGCCGTTTCCGGAATCGACGTTCGCAATGCCAGCCGCGTCATCCTGACCAACATTACGGCCAACAGTTTGGACGCGCGTTGGGTAAGCGAATTGGCGTGGACGCGCAGCCGAATAAAAGACATCAAACCGATAATCCGAAATCCGCACGCACTAGTCAATTTGAGCGTGAGCCACAATGAAATCGATCGATTGCATTTGTATCAATTCACCGATTACGCTAACTTGCGATTCCTTAATATGTCCCACAATCGCATTAACGATCTTCCCCGTTACGTGTTCGTGAACGTGCCCCTAGTGAAACTGTGCCTATCCCACAACAACCTGACCGCCATACCTTTCGAAGTCTTCGCCAATTTGAGCAATCTCAGTCTACTGGACATGTCACACAACAAACTGGTCTCCATACTTGATCACTTTTTCAAGTTCAACAAACACATCGACGAACTACTACTTAACGACAATAATATAACAAAGCTAACGTCGAACTCATTAGCAGATCTGGTCAATTTAAAGAAGCTAGACTTGTCCAACAATAGTTTGGTCTCGGTTTCGAAAGGTCTCTTCGATGCCCTCAACAAGTTGGAGTACTTAAATTTGGCGCGAAATCCGATCACTAATATCGCCAGCGGCACATTCAGAGGCTTGCAAAATCTTAAATACCTAAATCTCAGCGGCAATCGACTAAAACAGATCACGTTCGGCATATTTCACTTTAGTCCGAACCTCGGAACGCTAGTGTTGGACGATACCATGATCGAGGTGTTACACAATACCGAGCTCCTGGGTCTGCCCAAACTGCGCGAATTGTCCATCAGAAACAATCGATTTCTGATCGAAATCGAGCCGTACGTTTTGGCTGACACGCCAATCATCGAGCAATTGGACATAAGCGGAAACGCGCTCACCTTCCTACCCTCCTCTCTAGCCAATCTGACCAATTTACGTCTACTTAATATCAGCAATAACCCGTGGGCCTGCGATTGCCGCATGTTCTGGTTCGCCCCGTGGCTGCACCAGCGTCAAAAGCACAAACCGCTAAAGCTCTCCGAGCTAACGTGCCAACTGTCCTATCCCAACGATATGATTCCGACCCTACAGCATTTGAATTGCACGTCGCCAGAATTGGTGCATAAAACGCCGACCAATTTGTATCGGCTCAAAAGTCACGCGTTGCTCGAGTGTCGGTACGTGGCGTATCCGCCGCCATCGATCACCTGGGTGACGCCACAGCGCGAAGTTTACCATTGGAACCCGGATCCAACAATACACGATGTTTTCTATACGCATCCGCACGCCCATAATCAGTATATGGTACCTATGAGAACAATTCCGCCGCGCATACAAGTTCTCGATAATGGCACCCTTTATATTATCAACGTAACGAGGGCCGATTGCGGCCGTTATACATGTTACGCGAGTAATCCCGTCGCAAATGCCACGTCCGATGTCCTGCTACACATTGATCCCACCGACTGGAACCACATTCGAATTCTGAGCATCATAGTGGGTGCCCAATGTGCCGCCGCTTTCCTCGGTCTCACACTACTCGTTCAATTTCTACGATTCATTCTAAATAAGTGAGTTTGTTTTCCCAGTTTGAATTTTTCATTCAGTACGTCATCGAATATGTTGTTTTATTATTCTAGACTTGGAATTCTAAACAACTGCTGCAGTTTTTGTAAGCGCGATCGCGTACCGCCACGGGCGCGCCAAATCTACGACCTTCTGGACAATATCGAACAGTACAAGAGCCAACAGTTGGAAAAACTACGAGAAAATTACACTCTTCAGGTACGAATTAAAACGAATTGAATTTAAAAGCCGCAAATAATTAGAAAATTAGATTTCCAAATGCGAGTCTACTAAAAATGAAAACAATCATTGTCCCATTGTCCTGTAGGTAAATAGAATCAAGGATAATTGCACACAGCAAGTCGAATGGATTCAGAGCAGTTATCAAGCGCAGGCGAAGCACTTGAAGGACTTCCGAGACATTGGAACGCAACACTTGACAACATTACGAGGCCAATACCAGGATCAGGTTGGTAGAATCGATTATACACACTAATTTGAAACTAATTTCCCTTACAAATGACCCAAAAAACAAAAATACTTATGCAAAACAAAAAACAGGTGCACAAAGTGCGCGATTACTCAACCGGACAACTGAACTGGGTCCGCGAGAACTACATCTTCCAGCGAAACAAGATCCGCAAATTCAGCGCGCACAAAATTCTTCAGCTGAGAGAAACCTACAAGTACCAGCAGCAAACCATCAACAAAGTACTAGAAAACCTACCGAGTCTCTACTTTGAAAACTGCCGCACCGGCAATTGCGGCCGCGCCGATTCCATCATCTTTGACCCGAACGACCTGGACAGCATCGACATGTACATCAAGACGAAGATCGAAAAATTAACCGTCATTGAGGACCCGAAGGGGAGTCTACACGAGAGCAAAGTGTCGCTTTATTATACACCGGCGGACCGCTCGCTGATGGGGTCAAAGATCGGCTTCGGAAGCGATCTAACTGGCATCCACATCAATTACATACCGAACGACCCGTTGCCCGATTTCGGACTTATGTTTCCGACGCTCGAGTGGAAATCTGCAGGAGAGCCGCGTACATCCAGCAACCATGACTTGCATCAGATGGCCGCCTCCGATGGTATATTAGTGCAAAGTACCAGCTTACCAGAACTTCAGAAAGCTGATGAAAAAATGGTACGCATGGAGACAGTGGGTGAAACACAAGTACATATCAATCGCGAGACGTCCCACGATGACAAAGAGGAAGAAGATGATGATGAAGAAACGGACAATAATCGTAGGGAAACTGCACTGTGACGGGGAGACAGTAAAAGATGCCAGCAAAAAAATAAAAATGGTACCAGCAACGTCTTTGAAGTCTTTGTGTCTGTGATAAAGTGAGTACAGCTGTTATTCCGCTAGTGCCAATAAATTATTTTGAAAACTACATGTGTACCTTGAACGCAGCAGCAGCAGTAGTAGTAGTGAGGGCAGTGGAGATAACGGTAATCAAAGAATTAAACAACCGAAACGGCTTCTATTTTTTTTGTTTGGTTTCGCGGTGCTGATGCAATCGATGTTTTCGGCGAATTGCGCAAAATTTAACAGCTAATTCAGCAACCGCGAGGAGGGAGGGAATTTATGTACAAGACTGAAAGTCAGTATACAAAATATAACAGCGAATAATTCGGAAGAAACTGAACTGAATTGGTTCCTCGTAGAATTTTTTTTTTAATTTCAAGGTAGTGTCTGTCTGATTTCCACCTTAACTCAATAATTCGTCTTCTAATCTCGAAACAATTATTTCTAAGTATGTGTAATGTTCAAAAGCGTTTCTGCAGATTTGTTTTAACATTGATAGATTTGCGAAGAGAGTTAGTTTAGTAAGCAAGCATTTAGAATCAGTTTGATGAATTGCTTTGAAATTGAAATTAGCGCGTCTTTTTTGTGGTGTTTCTCAGTAGTATGGTACTTAGCATTTTATTTCATATATTGAGCGCGAGCACAAAGCGCAAGATTTTTTCTCTCCAAAGAAAATAAACAATTAGGGAATGTTAACTATAGAGTAAACAAACATTTTAGTGAAGAACGGTGTGGTTGCTAAATTAATTACGACGGCTAATTAGAAAAATACAGACACACCATCCAAGGGCATACATAATACATATGTTAAATTAAATATATTCTATAAAATATTATTATTGAAGGATTTAATTAAGAAATAAATAGTTATTATAGATCTATTTTAAGCGGGTACCAATCAAGATATACTACTATTTTTCTTATCAACGATATTTCTTGTTATATGAATGAAGCTGTATAATATAAATTGTGATTTTTAGATGTAACTCCTGAACTTGTACTTGTTACTCATTAAAACCGTAAATAAAATGTATTAATAAATGATTAAAAGCATTTTCGTTTTGTGGAATTTCAGGAACCATTTCGGCGAAACATAATGTGATTTTTATGGCGAGATAATCAAAGAAATCAATATTCCTTCTTGGAATTATTAAAATTAAATAAGATGGCCGTTATTTTTGTTTCATTGAGACAGAGGACAAATAAATTATAACGAATCAAGATAAGAAGAAAAAAAAAACTTCATGCAAATAGAAAAAAATAAAAAATTGTAATCTTACCTTGCCTAATGACCTGGTCCAAATATTAACTTTGTGTCCAGAAGCAATCAGATTCTTCACCATTCCAGAGCCCATATGGCCCAGACCGATGAATCCAAAAACCAATTTGGAAGCCTGAATGTTCTTATTTCTTACTGTTTCAGAGACATCCTGCAGATTTACAACAGGAGCCTCTTGAACATTCATCCAATCCAAGCCCGAGTATCTATTGATGATGTCGTCAATAGTTTTACTTTTTTTGTTGTGAGTCGGAGGAGTTCCATTATCAGTTGGTGTAATTGTTGGCGGCAACGACAAACGTTTCTTCTTTGCCTCAACGGGAGGTCTGGGCGTACTGGAATTTCGTTTAACTCCAATGTCCTTTAAAAGATATACAAAAAAGACAATGAAACATAAGAAAACATAAAATCTAAAGAAATTACTTTGCGCGGTTTCCTAGGAGTTTTCTCCTTTTCATTCTCTTTTAACTTATCAAATGCTGAGCCCTGGATTGAGAATGGTAATGGATCTGCAGTGGGATTTTTCTAAAATAAACAATTCATTACAAACTCTGCACAGTCAAAGGGAAAGTGCAAAACCAATGAAAACCTAACCTCTAATTTGCTAATGAAATCTTCGATATCTGCAATGGCTTCTTTCAAGCCCGGCGCTTTCTTTTTGGTGAATTCCTCCTTCTTTTCATAGTAAGGCTCTATCAGGTCTTGAGAAATCCAAGAACTGCAAGTTTTACGTTTACACAGGGATGAAATTTGCAAGAAACGACTTACTAGTCTCTGGTGCCAAAGAATAAAACTGCATGGAATCCGGTCCTTCTTGGGGGATTCTTAAGCTTTTCATTAGGAACTGCCACCTGGAAAACAACTTATTAGATATTTTTTTTCACGAAACGCAAACACAAATTCCTGGTTTGAAAACCAAAGCGTCTGCGTGCGCAACGCAGCAGCTACGTAAACGGTTGGTTGGATTTGTGGCGGCTTTATACGTACCCGGCCCGGCCAGTAAGGATAACCCTTTAATTTTGCCCTAAAATTAACAATTGTTGTAAGTTTTTCCAGTGCACAGTTTGGCTTATTAGTTTTGCAGCTTACCACACAAGATCTCCTATTTGAATTTCTTGGGACATTGCGACAAACCTCCTCAAGAACACGCAACTCACAACTGACGAGTGCTCGTGTTTATAATCGCGGCGTTGGTTATGATGCTTGCGTGTGAGTGGGGTTGCGGCGCATGCGCAGTACCGTCACCGAAGCTGACCGGAAACGAACGACCAATATTGGAATTGTTTAAAAGTTTAAAACTTTCAAATAGTTCGTTAACTTGAAAATAACATAGAAATAAGAAGTGTTTTAAAGTAAAACAATTATAAGCAGTTGTTATTTATGTTTCTATATCTATTGATAACATAAAAGAGTAGAAAAAGTAGGGTTAAATAGTTTTTTTTAAGGAAAATGTTTAAAAAATGAATAAACAATAAAGTTATAAGTTATTAGTTAAATTAAAAGCACTAATAATAAATTAGTTTAAGATTATAAGCAAAGGTGAATAAAAGTTAAAAATTGTTAATAGTGCAAATTTAAAAATTATAAAATACCCTTAAAAAACTTCTAAATTCTTCAGAGAGAATTCTGAAGGAAATTATAACTTTCTTTTAATTTCTTTCAATAGATATATTTACATTTACAAAATATATTAAATATTTAATAAGCAAAATTACTTAAGTCACAAATGCTGGTAGGATTTACCTAAAATGTTTTGTATTACAAAATCTGCACTGCGCTAAGTACTCGTTTTTTGATTTCTCGTAGTAAATTAATAAATATTCAACCTTTACACTAAACAATATAACAAAATATTGAGCAAAGGTATAAATTAAATCAACGATGTTCTTATAAAGAATAGTGGAACAAAAATGAAACAGTTTCAAGCCTTATTCCTCCGCTTTGCTCACCCGAGGAAACAACTGAAACAAAAAAATTGTTAATTTTTTAAATTTAAAAAGTAAAAAATAAAATAAAATAAATAATACATACGCCTAATAAATTACGGGCAACATATCCTTCTTTGTCGCCTAATCTGGACCACCACCACTCCCTTTCACTTTCATCGCCCTTTCTTAAAATGGTAAGCTCCTGGCCGGCTTTGAAACTCAACTCATCAGGCTGCTGGGCATTGTAATCGAAAACAGCGTACACTTTACCACCGGAAAGGATACCTAGTTTTTCTTGGACACCTAAAATTAGAAGAATTAGTAAAAAAGAAGAATTTAAATAAATAAACGACGAAATTATTACTGTATAAGTACTCAGAGCAACCATCGAACCCTTCTTCGTCTTCTTCGCACTTTTCAGCTGCTGTTTCGTGATCGCTAAGTGTTGTGGCAAAAATACAGGCGCCATGTTCCACCAGGAACCTCACCATGGCCACGTTATTGCAACTAGCGGCACAATGCAGCGGAGTCCAACCGTCGCTGTCTTGGGCGTTAACATCGCATCCGAACTCTACTAGGAACTTGACGATTTCCAGGTGGCCAGCACAAATGGCATTGTGCAGCGCGGTGATGCCTTCGTCATTAGCTGCCGAAGGATTGGTCACTTGCGTGGCAGTCTTCTTCACCAGCTCCAGTTCTCCTTCCAGGCTGGCGTCCAGCAGCAATGCCAAAGGATCGAAACTGACCCTCCTCGCCGATCCAACTTTACCGGTTTGCTTTAAATTCCCCTTCTTGCATCTCCGAACAACATCTTTGAGCGGTTCGCTGGTGGAAACGTTTTCGACCCTGTCCGTTTCGTCCTTCACGTCGTTGCCGTTAATCTCCGACTTTTCCGGGTCTGGAAAATGAAAAGCTGGTGGCATTTCGATTTTGCGACTGTTCATCGATGTTAATCCGTTCAAGCGGGAATGCGAACTCAAAGCCCTCAGCTTGGGCTGCTCGCTCAGCATCTGCTTCTTTATGGTTAGAGGTTTAGCTTTGATGATGGGCATGTTATCGGTGGGCGAGTTAGGGATTTGGGGCGAGTGCAAAACCGGCGAGTGCGTTACGGGCGAGTGCTGCATTACGGGTGAATTGGCGGGCGAGCTTTGATTTAGCGGTGAGTGCGTTAAGGGTGAGTTCAATATTTTAGGTCCGGTGCTCATTTGGCTAAAGTTACCTTGTAACTTGCTTATGGCCAGACTCAACGGATGCCCTTCCAGCTTCCTTTTTTCGTCGTCGTTGGGAGGCGGCAGCGGGGGCGGCGTCGGCAGATCGTCCGATGCTGGCGTTTGCCGCGGCGGAGGTTTTATGGCTGGTTTGGGCGGCAGCGCCGGTTTAGAGTTTTTGTCGTTGCTGTCGGGGGTGCCTAAGGGAGTACTGGTCGATTGCGGCCCCGACAATACCAACGACGTGTTCGTTTTGCCGCCCAAAATCGTTTGCGGTTCTACCGGTTGCACTTTAATCGATGATGTCTGATAAATATTCGAGAGTTTCGCAGTGTGGTGCACTGAGGTTGGTGCCACACTACTAATAGGTTTCTGAAATTTGCAAAAAAATTATTTTAAATAATTCTTATCATTGGAGATTTTTTAAACTTTAAAAAATTGTTGTAAAAAAAATAAAAGAAAATAATAACTTACTTGATATAAATGTGTTGATGTTAAAATATTACTTCCGGTAACCGTTTTGTTACCATTAGGCAAGTCGTCCTGTTGTTTCTTTAAGAAGTCGTTTTGATTAATTGGCGTCGCCATGTTTTTATTTACGAGAGCCAAAGGGGCGCTGTACACCATCTGCGATTGAATTACATTCGGACTATCGTCTTCTTTAATTTCCTGCGCTTCTTGCGCGTCGCTTTTTTTCGTTGGTAATAAATTCACATTGAATTTGGTGTTGTATGGCAAGGTTTGGTACTTGGGATCCGATTTCGACACGACGAAATCCTTCAGGAGATCTGTTTCGTCGTTTCTGTAAATGTTGGCCAGCTTTCCATCCAGAATTTCGGATTTTCCATCCGATTCTTCTTTGATATGGTTGTTCTTTTGATAAGCTGGATGATATGTCGTATTCTGCAAAACAAAAACAATCAAATCAATCAAACCAAAAAAAAAAAAACATTTCCCTAACATTGAATTTTAAACTAAGAAACTTAAAAAAAATTGACAAATAAAAAAATTACTTCTTGTGAAGGAGCATGTCTAACATTTTGGCCAGCATGAAGAGGAACATGATTATAGGGCTCGACTGCAGCAATATTGCTCCTGGACAGGCCGTTAGATGGATTACTGTTCTTGGGGGGCTTCCTTGGATAATGCTGATTATTTTGATCCGTCGATCCCGTTAACCTGGTAAAATAAACAAATAACAATTAAAAATTAAATTAAAAAAATTCCCTAAAAATGCGATGGGAAAAATTATTTTTTTATTTTTTTAGAGAGTAAATTAATTAATTAATTACCTTACAAATTGGTGATAGGCCGCTTTGTGAGAAGCGGCACTAATTTGATTCGCCAATTGCTGATTCAATAATCTCTTGCGATGTAATCTTTCCTGCAGTTCGGAGATTCGTTTATCGATAGCACTCATTTCTTCCTGCCTCGCAGTCAGTGCTTCCCTTTGTTGATTAAGTCTATGGTTTTGTTGTTCGTTTAGTTTGTTGCGATACTGGAAAGCCATCAAGAAGTATTACCAAACTGCACGTTTATTTATTAGTTCATTTATCGATCAACGCTTTTCTTATAATTACAGAAATGAAAAAAAAAAATAGAAATAAAAATAACAAAAAGTAAGATTGGCAGCGGTTGCGGTCGATAATAAGAATTTTGACAAGAATAGGGAAGAAGTAAATGAGAAATACCATTAATTCCCGACGAAGTTTGTCAAGTTCTAGGGCAGAAGCAGGAGTTTGGTCGCAATTCGATCGTCCTCGGCGCAATTCCTCCAATTGTTTGGTGAGTTCGTCCACTTTGGCCACCGCCAAAGAAAGCTCTTTTTCCTTTTCATTGAAAAGGGCGCGGATCGAATCAAGGTCACTTGCTACAAGAAAATTATTTTTATTCATTTTAAAAACCATTAATTAATTAAAAAAGTTTATTTATTTTGAAAAAAAAATTAAATAATAAATTTATTCAAACAAAAGAATGAAAAATTAATTAATAAATTGAATTACTACGAGTTTAGAAGTAGCGCCCAAATTTACAGAGTTTAATTTCCTGTTTTCCAATTAAACCTTTCTCATAATGTATGAATTACCATGCAAATGAAACGACCATTAACATACTAATTAAATGTTAGTTTCAAATATGTTTTTTTTAGAGTATAAAAATAAAGAACTTTTTTTAATAAAAAGGAAAAAAGGTGATTGCGAAGAAAAATCAATAGCTAATTTGAGAATATTGTTTTCTTTACTCCGAATACAAAGACTACGTTTTATTAAAAGACAGCATTCGGTCTAAAATGGTAAAAAGGGAATGTTTATTTCACTGTTATCCAATCCAGTTTTAGTTTTCATTTGAAGAAGAAAAAAACTAAATTGATAAACGAAAAAGGTTTTCAATTTGCGTTCTTCATTTATTACTTTATTTTTAAACATAAAGAGAGAAAAAAAAACAATTTTAAGTTAAAAAGAAAAAATGAAAAGGTGCAAACTTACTGAGAGAAACATTGTTCTGCTTCTGATGGTCCACTTGTCCACGGATGGCCCTCAATTTCCTCAACTTGAGTTCTTGAGCGTCCACCCTATCGCGCAATCGACGCAACCGTTCGCTCTCGGCTTGCACCCTTTGCTGCCTGGCCTCTTGCTCTTTCAGGTACCTTAGCCGCTGCTCTTTGGCCGCCAACAATTGATGCTGCGACTCAATCTGGGCCTGCTGCCTGCAAGCCATGTCTCGCAGTTCACTTAATGTCAACTGCACACCGTCTGGTAACTGCAAACACAAGAATGTATCCACTTAGTAATCATTGTTCAGTTTCTTCCTAAACGAAGGTAACAGTAACTTCTTTGTTCGCTACAGAGCATAGTTTACAAGAAAACACAAAGTTCTTAGTAAGGCACTAAGCAAGACAAAAAGAAACTTTTCTTTCAAGATAATAGTTACGTTTGTCGTTTTTACGTTTTCTGCAACTTTGCAATTGTTTGCAAGTTTGTTTTTCATAAATGTTTCTCTTTATTTGTTTGTTTTTTCCCTTAAAAAATAAAAGTTTTTTAATTGTGTTATAATACGCAAAATTATATAATAAATGAAAGATATTATTAGATTTATCTGTAATAAAAAAATGTATGAAATGTATAAAGGGAAAAGTTCAAAAAGGGATTTGGAATTTACATCGATGACAATTGGGGTGCTTTGAAGTTGCAATAACAATAATCGGGAGCCTGATTTATACATTACTGGAAGCAAGCCAAGGAAAATCCGACGTCGCAAAGGACCTATTATTGTGAGAGCAAGGGGAGAAAATTTAGGGCTAATAATATCTGCGTGTAATCCAGGTGTATAGTAATAATGATGAATCGTTCGATCAGAATATTGATAAAGGATCGGAAATTTGCACGATTTTCCGCTTAAACTAATTGGATTCCTAATTACTTTTCTTCTAAAAGCATACACCAAAAGAAATAAATAAGTTTTAAAATAAACTAAATAAAGAAAAAACTTTATTGAAAGTAAATAAATCGCAATAGGATTTTCTTTTCGAAATGACACATCTCTCAATATAGTTATTTTCAGTCGAGCAACATCGATTTCTTGTGTTAGTTGTTGCAAACAAACAATTTAAAGTGCCTTATCTGTTTGACACTGTTTGCGATGGAAGCGAGAAAATGACGTGATAAACTTTTAATTGCTTTCCACCCTCTTCGCCCGGCTCTATACCTTACGACAGAATAACGAGACGCAGAAAGAATGGTGCGATGATTATTTAATCAACTAGTAGGGAGATCCGCAATTAGATCCGCACTCTTAATAAACACGCAATTAATTATTTTAATCTTGACGTCGCGCGCTTACTTATGTAATTTTATTTTCTTGTCCTGCCGCATTATAAATATGACAGGGTAATTGGCGGAAAATTACTTTCCTTCAACTTCTTTCGCCAACTTACTTTTATGTCATCACTTTGAATATTATTTCTTATTTGATGTTAAAAATTGATAATTTTAATTAATTAATATTGCGAAGCTTAAATTAAGCATTTACCGGCGCAGGAAATTGGAAAATAATTACATCCTTTCAATACGAAATTTTCACTTTCTGGAGAAAATGTTTCGTAATAATAAACAGCTGTTTGTTGTCCTTTCAAAGAAAGGACTTAAATATTTAATTTTTCATTTTCAAATTTATATAAAAATGTATTGAAAAATAACATTTTAAAAATAGAATAAAATAAATTGCATTTACTTTTTCCGAAAAAACAAAAACATTTCATAAAAGTAAATTTATTTTTAGTTTCAGCAGTAAAATTTAATTGGAAACGAGAAATTTATGTTTAAGTCGTTTTGAGAGATTATTTATTCGCTTGAAAGTTTAGTATATATTTGTGTGGATGCAGTAAATTCCTTTTCAGATCATTAATTTCCTGAATCGAGCATATCAGTGGCCAACGGCTTGAAAATACTTCCAATATAAGCATACAACTTCCATATTAAGCTTGTATTTATAATAAATTATAAATTCCAGCCGCAATTTAAATTGCAACACACTCTGGAAACTTTTTTTCAATAAAAACCAAAAATTACAGCAATACTAAAAAAATAAAACGAAAAAAAAAATCCTTAAAAAAATTGTTAAAATTAATAGGAAGATTTGAAAAGTCAAGACAAATTTCTCAAGCATACTAAAGTTCTCTGGAAATCTGGTAAAGCAAACTACAAAATCCAATTTAGTGAAGAACCTGTTCATTCATATTTGTATCGATTCAAAGTGAGACTGTGACTGTTCGTGTCCCACTAATTTATGGCCTGCATTTCGTTTTACTTTTTTTTCTTTTACTTTATTTTTCTGGTCGTTCCCACAAATAGATTACTATTTTCCATAGAGGTAGTTTATGGTTTTCGAACACAAAACACATGTACCAAGTACCCTATACCAGTGGGTGCACATTTTACGTTTCATTATGAAAGAAAAAGCCATTTTACCGTTGCATTGTATGAGGTAATCTCCGAAATTCAATGGAAAATACACATAAAGAGAGATGTTTACCAAAATTTCCCATTGATTCTTGCGTCTCTGTTCGCCAGCATCATTACTCATATCGAGATGTGGGAATAATATAACCATATTCCCGATGGGCACATATTCCATGCTCGAACCGCACGAGTATAATGCAATACATGCACCAACTACTTCTAATCTCTAATCTATTAGTTTGAGGCATTACATCTCCCGTAATCGCTTCCAGTAATAGCATGTGTGGTCCATTAAAGCAATACGCAATTGCAATTTCAGACAATTAGTTAGGAATCCCGTTACAACATTATTTTCAATTCAATTATTTTTAAAGTAATTTGAGGATTTTTTTCAGTTAAAAGTGGTAAAATTTAAAATTCGTTTAAAGACAAAAAAAATCATTCTAGGAGGCGAAATAATAATTTTATGGAAAATTTTTATTTAAATAATTTGTTTGTTATTAGATTATCTAGCTATGTGCAAAAATTTGGTCGAATTGGAGCAAAAATAAGTTTAGGGGGTAACTACCCCCTTAAGATAAAAATGCTTAGATTTGGGTGAAATTTTAGTATGTTATAAATAATTCAATTCTGAATAAATTATTTTAATAACTTTTTAGCAAAAAAATAATAGTTTTCAAGTTATAGAGCTTTTAAACCCAAAAAAGAAAAACTGATTTTTTCTCTAACAAAAACAGATGTCTTTATGTAATTAAAAAACAAATAAATTACTACTTTGAATATTTTTCTTAAAAATATTTGCAAGTTTTTAAAATATTTTTTTGTATAAAATAATACTTAAAGTGAATGTATTTGAATTTAAAATAAAATTTGTAGCCGCAGTAAGCAAAGCAAAAAACATTTAATTACTTTCCGATCCTCATCTTTTATTATTTTGTACTTAAACAGAGCAATAAATCGAGACAATTCGCGCACTAAGCATGGCATAATGAGCGGACGACTATCAAATAGCAGTAAATAGAGGTCGCAAAGGGCACTAAAAAAGTAATTATCGAAGGAGACGCGACACAGGAAAGAGATTTCGGAGCCGAGTGAGTGCTCTTTGGGAGATTACATACAAATATTTGCCTCCCTCGAAAAGTTACCACCCGAGCAGCAGATATTCATGGCTCTTTGTGTATACCTCTCTATTTCCTATTTCATATAATGTTAGCATTAGCGCCAACAAATCTGTAGTGTTCTCGGAGCGAAACCGCTAATAGAAAACCGCTTCGCAATTAATGAAGAATTGAATTGAACTGAACTGAACGGCACCAGTTACCTTTTCGTATGTCGTCGTAGTCGCGCCCTTTTTTTCACCAAGACCGTCACTTTTCTTATCACAATTAGCTTTATTCTCGAAGCACATTCTGCTGGAGGAGTTGTTGTTCGGCGATTTCAGTTTCATGGCACATTGCAGGTGGTTCTTGGTGGGTTCACTTGTTATAACAGGTATGCGGCATATTTTACCGGGCTTGGGCAACACACCCTTCGTCGTGCCTTTGGTGATGAGTGGTGGGGCGCCCAGAGGAATGGGACCCCGTTTGAACAGACTAGGGTCTGTTGGTTGACAAACGCAGGCCAACATCTTGGAAGCGGTTACTTCTTCAGACTTTCAGCTGAGACGATGCGACGGACCATTCATCCGAAATCTATACAATAGGGGTGCTTTCGCTTGACAAATGTGTGTGGGAAAGGAATCACAAAGTGGAGCAAATTCAGAAGTATCAATCTGTTTCATTTAGTTCTTCTTAGTTTTTTTCCCATTTTTTTTTTTTTTTTTTTGAACTGGGGTTTATTTAATTCATTGCCTTTTATTCTATATTCTAATAAAAACCAAAATATATTTTATTGTGCATTTTTCAGTACATTTAAAAAGTTTTTTTTATATTTTCAAATAAGGTAAGGGTTGGTTGTAAACTACACCAAAATAGTGGTGGCGTTTTATCGTTTAGAACCTTGGCGCTTTGTTTAAAAACACCCTCATAATGGAAATTTTAGAGGAAAACTTTTATTTACCTGTAGTTTTCCACCTGATCTACATTTTTCAAAAAGCTTTGGAAATTCACACCAAACTTTTCTTTCTTCAAGAACAAAAAAGGGGAATTCAAAAAGAAGAAGAAGAAAAAATCATTATTCTATTTTAAATAAAAAAAAGTATCTGAATAAAATACGAAAAAAAAAAACCAAAAACCAAATCAAAGTTTAATCCTGTTACCCTAAGACCTGTTGCATTTCCCCTTGAAAAATCCTCGGAGAGCCCTGACGGCGCATCTAAATTCTTGGACCCACATCCAAATGAATAGATTAACTTTGTTATTATTATTCGTGATCTAATGGGTCGGGTTTATGCGTGGAGAGAAATGGGGTAAATAAGGGAAACCGCACTAAGTAGTTTGTTTGTAAACTATGCTCACCGACGGGAATGTGCTACTCAAGTCATTGTTCCGCATTGTTTTCCCGAAAACACATTTATCCGTCCCGAAAAAACGCGCCATTAGTTCTTAAGCACATAAACACACACACACAACACGCACGGCGAAACGTGTTACCGGCATTAAGAAGTTAATGTATTTAATTAATTATTACACCAGTGTGCTTTTCGCTTTGATAATGGCTTACTTTAGCTGTGTTTGTTTTGTTTCTCTATGAATATTTTATTGCGCGAATACGTTTAACACAGATTTCGAATGGCAAGAAAAATGTTGAGCGAAATGCAAATGTATTGCGGAGAATGTAGGCGGATGTGTTTCAGTATAATGTGTGTTAATGTTAAGTAGCATCGAGTAACAGTAAATGGAAGGAAGCAACACTTTTTAAGTGAAGAAGATCTTCCAAGTGGAACGCCAGGTTTTTTCGCTTAATATCGACGCTTTCGTTTAGTCAAATAATATATCTGTTAGTTTTTCATTTTTCAGTGATAATTTGCTAATATTTAAATTTAAATAATTAAAAAAAGAACAATTAAGTTCTAAATACAATCAATATAATCAATTTTATTGCAGATTTAAAGAACAATCTAAAGAGAGCCATTGAAGAAAACAAAAGGGGTATTATATTTTTAGAAACAACCTTCACCTGTTTTCAACCGTACAATTCCGTGTACTTTTAGCAAGACAACAAAACGGCATTAGCGAAAAAATAAAATTGGCTGAATGGATATATTATGTGCAAAGTACATATGGCGCGGTTTGTACGTGACCCAAGGGCGAATTCACCCCCTCAATGGAATAATGTCAAAGGTTGTAATTATTATTGTTGTTTCAAGAATAATTTGCATGCCTATTGTAGAGGTATTTATATTGTGTAAATTACTAGTAAATACTAAACAATATTAATGATTCAAATAATAATTCTCAATAGTTTTGGACATTGTTATAATAAATATAATATAATAATTTAAATGCCAATTAAAAAAAAAAAACTAAAATATTATCAAGTACTTTGAAGTATTTACATTTGGCAAATAATAAATAAATAGGGTAAGGTAATAATTATTAAACAAATTTGTCATTTATTGTTTGACTTTTAAAAATAAACAGTTTGCACTTTGCACAAATATTGTGAGTTGAGAGCTAATGTGATGAATTAATTACACTTTGCTGGATCAAATATATGACAAGGATTTTAATAATAAATAAAGGGCAAAATTTACAGCAAAAGCAATTTTGAAGTACCTATCCGATACACGATAGACACTTAAATCAATTTTACCAGTTTAAAGGTAATTGAAGCAGCAGCAGTAAAATTAATTTGCATAATTATCCATAAAAGATATAATATTTTAAAATTAATTACTGTCAATTTAAAATGCTTTTTCTTAGAAATTTCTCTTTTTTATAATATTGTATAATCAAATTACAAAATTAATTTGAAAGAAAAGCGTGCATTGAATAACTTGGAGAGAAAAGCGGTACTCAAAGTGAATGTTAAATAATTTACCCGAAAAATATTGCCTGGTTCGTTGTAAAAGTGTATTGTTATGATAAAAAGAAAGAAAACGCAGTTAAGACACGGCTATTGTGTGGAATGGATATCAGAAAAGCAAAGAGCTACATGCAAAATGTAGCGTTTCCTTAATGAGAGAGCATACATCAGTTTAGAAAATGCTAAATAAATTTTCCGCTTCGCTACCAAGGAACAACATTATTTCAATATAGCTGCACTTGTAAATTTCCTCGCGAGCGATCTGCTGCTGTGTGCTTAAAACCGCACTGTAAGTACAGTAGGTCCACACAGATGTTACAAGGCATTTCCCGTCACAATCACGCCTTCGCCTCGTTTTTTTTCTCCTTCCTTGGACGCTGTTTTTTATCCTAGCAAGGAATAAATAAAACGAAGGAACAGCCCAAGAAAAGCTTTCTTGTGAAACTTTTTGCTGTTATTACATTTGGTAATAAGCATTTTTTTTGTCTTTAATATTTTTAATTTGTTTTATTTTTAGCAGTACTTTTAATAAAAGCAATATGCAATTTAAATCATAAATCTTTAGTTTTATGCAAGGCACATTATAAGACATCTTAATTGTCTAATTAGAATATTATGTTAGCTTCAACGCGCGCTTCATTTGGGGCCAAACGGATGGTTAATGAATGCGTGAGCAGCATCTAGCCTTTGGGTAATTGCAAGTCAAAGGTGTTTATTGTAACAATTCCCTTTGGAGGACGTGCCATTGTAACACAGAATCGGATTAATTAATGCATTAATAATCAAGCCCCGAGTGATTAATAAAATTCGAATTGCTAAAAAAAAGGGTGGCACATGCCCAAAATTTAATTACGCTAAAGTTTCCAATATACAGCTCGATCCAACGAGCGAAACAAGTGAAAAAGAGCTATAGGTTTTGATTAAAATCAATCGACGATTTGAATTTCAAATGGCCCCTTTCCGATTCTTCAAGTTTCTGTTTATACGTCTAATATTTCCCGATACTGTTAAGGGAAAAGTTTCCAGTATAAAGAGTTTTGCGGCTGCTGAAGAAGACATTTTAGAAATCCAATTGCTTGATATTCACAGTTAGATTTTCTTCTTCTTATTTTCCGTTTTGTTTTATTTTTTGCTTTTCTGTTAGGCAATAAACTTTTTGCATGGCATTAAGGGTCTGATATTTGCGCGATGTGAAGATGTGGTCAAACTGTATATTTGATAATTGAATTTGCGGCTTTGGATGCTCGCAAGAAAATCTTTAGTTATATATAAAAGGAAAATAAATGTGGGAAATCGAATCTGGAATTGCATTTACGTTACATCTATACGTATAAAAAAAGAAATCACTGCAAGTGGATTAAATTGCTTTACACAGTATGTGTGCTTTTAGTCTTTTCGCACAGTTATTTTGCTTCTAAATGCTAATTGAAAATTATTTATTTTAGAAAAATAGCAAACAGTTTTAGCAATATATATATTTTTTTAAAGTCCTTGTAAAGAAAGCAGAACAAATAGTAAACCAGACACTTATTAAAATGCAAGAAAAACTTAGAGGCTTTGTATTTCCTGACCTTAAATATCATAAGTCAGCTACATCTTGTCTTAAAACACCCTTTATGTAACAGAACACCACTTGACATTTTTTGAGAGCGGCCACTCGAATTCCAAGAAAATGATAAACCGCTCTTTAATAACTTACAAAAATGTCGGTGTTTTTTTCCCCTTTATATACGGAAAAGGAGCAGCCAAGGGGCGAAAAGAGAGAGCCCCGTTTAAAGGCAGTGAGCGCCCAAAAGGTTTCACGGCATTTTTTCACCGAGAGAAAGGAAAATGCATTTATCGAAATTAGCTTTTCTTCGCAATGAGTGCCAGTTAAAGTAAAAGCTTTATTCATCCAGAGCCATTTTCCATTGATTTTTCCTCTTTTTCCATTCACATTTTCATAGCGCGTTATGTTAAATTGCCTACGAACAATTTTTTGCGTGCGTTTGCCAGTTAGTAGACATCAGCACCGGCACTATGTAAAGCGGTCTTTGGCAATTTGTGTCTTCGACATTTCCCCGATCGATAAATAATAATACATACAATATGTGGATTCGTTTTATGCGGCCAAATTGTCGTTTACGGGTTGAATTTCACGGAAATATTTTATTATGGGTTTTTCCCACCAGCGACCAAAAAACTTTACGACTATATTCCAGCCTTATTTGTTTTTCTCTTGCAGAGTTATTAAAAAAATTTATATACTTCGAGTTCGGCGGAGGAGTGTGTAAATTTCCGGTTGCGACTTTCGAAAATTTGTCTCTGCTTTAATCGGATTGAGTTCGCTTTTTAAGATAAGTATGCACCCTACGGTTAAATAAATTGAACGCGCTTGGATTTACTGCATGTCCTTAAGGACGACGATCTTCACTTCGTTCAAATGAAGGATTTCCTTTGAAATAACCAAGAGCTTTTTTAGCTCGGCATTTTTTTTTCGCTTGTTTTTGAAAAAGGGACATTTGCAGATAAATTGGACATTAAAAAAATCGATTTCTTGCTGCACTTTATAATAATTGTTTTTAAAATGAATTATAATTTTAAAACTGTAAATCAAAATGTTTATTTATCTAAGAAAATTAATTAAAATTAATTAAACAAAAATTTGTTTGTTATTTAGACATGAAAGTTCCAATTAGTTGTTTTAAAAATACAGCTGCATTTTCGTAATATATATCTCAAGGATTTTTTTTCTGTAAAAATTATTAAATTCCCTTTAAAAATTAAATAATTTATTGTAATAAACAAAAAATATCATAAAAATAAAAAGCAATTAATTTTTAAATGAGGAAAAAAATAAATTAATATATGAAATTCAACATTGAAAAAAAAAGTCAAATTTGGAGGCTATTTTTTCACTCTACATTTTAAGAAATTGTTTATTTTTCTCAAACATCTGAAATTCGTATTTAATTAGCTTTCCAATGATGCCATTGACAACTTCGTAGAATAATTAATTTTTGGTCTGCAGTTAAAAGCTCCCATTTTGTCGTTTTTAAAAACATTATGAGCTTTTACTTGAAACTTCATAATTAACCAATGGAATTTTACAATTGATATATCAATTCATTCAGTATTAAATGTTCTTTTATAAAAATACTAAAAAAAACTTTTTTACTTTATATTTTTGATAAATTATAAGCAACAAAGTTAGTAATTCAAAAGTGCAGCTGGCGCTCAGTACATTATACCCAAATAACACATAATTTTAAACTTCAAAACAATGCCATTTTTCTTCCAAAGCACGCAAATAATATTTCAACATAAAACAAAATAATTTATTTGCATTTTGCAAACAGTTTTCCTAATTAATACATAACACAACTTTAATTAAATTAAATTTTAACAAAAAAATAAAGCATTTAAAAAATAGATCACTAAAAATGAACTTTCATTATACACATTTTGATTAACAGTACGGCAAGTTTGTTTTTATTTTGTTTGCTCGGCTCATATTGATGGTTGGCAATGAAAGTCGTTTAAATTATTGACAGGGCTTTCCAGACCGAAGAACAATATTTACTGCCAATAACTCTATAGACATGATACTTCTTTGTTTGCTCCACTCAGTATATACTTAAATTGATTGAATTTAATTAAAACACACAAACAATACTTACAGTTTTGATATTCACTGCTCTTTTACTGTTATTCTAATAGAACAATAAATGAAAATATACTTTGGTTTAGCAAACAAATGTATTTGTTTGGTGTAAAATATTTTTTGATAAAATAAAATACGAAAAATTGCGAGTTTAAAACCAGAAATAACACTGTCGGTCACAGAGATATATTTTTACGAGTTCGTAGGAGGAAAATCACAGATGTAGAATCGCGGCACAAATTGAGGGGTTGTTCCGGTGAGAGTGTGTCGCCCCCGCAGAGTTCCGGGTCGGACTGACGATGGTTAAGTGTTTCGAACGAGCGTTGGGAGAGGGATGGAAAGTCCGGGTGCATAACGCGCACGACTGCCACGGTCCTACTCCGCACTGAATTATAATTCTTTTAATATGCTCATTGCTTTGTTCTTAACTTCTTCAAACAATATAAATAATTATAATAATAAAAACAATTAAAAAAAAATCAAATAACTTGTAGCTCAAGAAGATCCCCTTCAAGGTGATCCGAATTTTAATTATCGTGAATAAATTAATTAACTAATGCAACGCCAAGGGCCATCATTCATATACCTGGTGGTTAAATATGTAAATTTCTTGGCAAACAATAAATTTTCGCAAAGTTAATTAGACCACTGGTTTGTGCAATAACTCCTTTACGAACTGCAAGAGGTTTTTTCGAAATGGTAATTAGTAATTACACTCCTATTACAAACGTCATTATCCAATATTACTGCTGTATAATTAAAAAAAAAGTTACCTTTTCAATTATTTAAATAAACATATTTATATTTTATTCAAAGCTTTCTTTGAAAAATTAAGAAAAAAACCTAACAAGAAAAATATTAAAAGTTATTTGCAGTTTGCTTTTAGATTGAACTTTTTGTTAGTTTGCAAGTTCATTAAAAAAAGGCAAAAAATACAAGAGGCAAATATTTAAGGACCTGCTTCCGCAGTCCTTTTGTCATGGTGGGTGTTGCTGACAGGACTTTTTCCGAGTCTTGTCCTTTGCTTTCGATGATGCACAGCAGAAATTGAGTGTTGCACATCGTTTGCGGGTCGTTATGAAAGGATCCAATGCAAAAAGAACCCTCTTTGCCAAATAATCGCTCAATTAAATGGAAATTTTCGCATTGTTCCAATAACAATTGAACGTTGCAATAACAAATATTTATAATTATTACAAAATTTGACTAACTAATAACAATAAATTGCATTATTTCAATTCAATTAAATATTGTTTCAAGAGTTTTTAAATTAATTTTTCTGATTTTTTTCAAATAAAAAATAAATAAATTAGAAAAAACAATCAATTAATTTTTAATTAATTAATTTTTTTTTGTCTTTTACAGCGCCCAAAAGCAATAAACCAAAAACGACCTCACTAAAAACGCTTTTTACGATCAGATTATTAATAAAAGTGTTAGCTAATTACTTTAATCGATAAGTAAACATTCAAGAAACTCGTAAAATTGCTTCTTTTTTTGCATTTTGCATGTATGTAGCACATCCATACATTAATTATGATAAAACCTCATTAACGATCTTGCTAATTGATATATGATGCAATACTTGTTTAAATGTAAAACACACACACACACACATAGAGTAGAAAAAAGAAAAATTGAACAGCAAACTAAAGTAAAGACTAACAAGTACATAACCGGTGATATGTAATAATTTATGCAAGAAACTAAAAGCAGCATGGAAGTAATGGTCGAGTTGGAGTTGGTAATCTAGACTCACTTTAAATAATTATCCTGTTTATCGAAGCAGGATGATGGTGTATGAATCGAAACAAGAGCAATTTAGATATCCCTCTCTAGTACCTTCGGCTAGACTCCACTACTTACACTGTCGAAGGAGGACTATGGAAACTTGTGTACAAATGGAGGGTGAATTCAAGTAGCCTCTAATGGCCACCAAGCAAACAATTCGAATGTACAAGCGCCAATAACAGTTTTCTTGCTCCCATTGCCGTTGTCGTGGAAACCGATACCGTGACCGTGATTTATTCGGACGTTTAGATAATTCGGAATTCACTTTGGAAGTGCTAGTACATGTACACCGCACCGCATATACCGAAAGTAAAATAAAGTGTGGTTTACCTAGTCCTCTACTCCAGATTATCAACATTCTTCAAGGGCAATAAACGATGTCTGTGTACTCTTTTATTTATTGTGCATTTTCAAATTGATCCTTTTAAAATCCTTTTAAAAGTCTTTGAAAAGTAGAACTGATTTCCATTATTATTTTTAAGGTATTTGTTCTTTTAGCTTACAGTTACTTTCTTAGAGAAATCATTTTTTTTAAATGGTTTGATAGTTTTTTTTTTAATGTTTTAAATTTCGGTATTTTGTAAAAGGAGAAAAAAAAATAACTAACAACTTTAAATTGTTTAAAAAATGCATTTTTATTTTATGCATAAAAATGAATTACTAA
Organism: Holobus sp. GC000080; assembly: GCA_030556065.1. NCBI lineage: Eukaryota > Metazoa > Arthropoda > Insecta > Coleoptera > Staphylinidae > Holobus > Holobus sp. GC000080. The sequence goes on from JASKGO010004336.1 coordinate 22,708, forward strand.
TTACTGAAATTAAATGAAAATAATTTGAAATTAATAATAAATAATAAAAATCAATCTAAATAAAAAAAATAATGCTTATAAAAAAGAAAATCAAAATGAAGGAAATTATATAAAACTTCTTCTTGTATAAAAACTATAAAAAGCAGAAATGAAAAAGAGATAAAAATCTAATAAAGCTACATTTCCAAAAGAAAAACCACAAGAAAAGCCATAAATTATGGCCTTTCATATTGCACTGTTTGTTCTGATTTCCACAAATTCACTTACAACTTCTTGTTATCTATATCCTTGCCCACAACAACACCAAAAACCGACTAAAAAAACAATAAAAGAAACCAATAAATTAATTCGAATCCTTCGTGCGGATTAGGCTTACTCTCTTACAGTGTCTTTCCAGTTTTCCACCGCCCCCGGAATTCAACACGACAATGAGAAAACGCTAGAGTATCAATCAGAGGCTTTATTCCATTTGCTTGAAATTCTGCTCGTAAGTTATGTTAATCAAAAACTCTTTAAATAAACTTATCCTTTCTCTGCTTCACTTTCGCCGACGTGCTGTACCTGAATGCATGGCACGAAACGAATAGTTTTCGGTTCTCTTTGCCTCTTTTTTCTGATACAGTTGCTGTGGTAGAGGCGGCAGAACACCAAACAAGGACTAAGGATCGGAGAAAATGGCAGGAGAACCGAGAGAACAGTCTCTAATATAATTCAAGTCACATTCGACTTGCATCCAGACAATGACACATTCCGAATGGTACAAGCCGATGCTCGACACATTTTAATTCAACAGATTCGAGAATTCATTTTTCACTTCTCATGAATATCTAGATGGGGATTTTCTTTCCGCGCCCGCCATACTTTTTCTTATTCCTTTTCGGTGATCCCGTAAAGGAAACCTCTGACGTATGATTGATTTTCCGGTGCATTTTTGCGCTGCTTTCTTCTCCTCCTTGCAAGAGCTCAGTTTTTCTCATTATTAGAGTTTCGTCTTTTTTCTTAAGACTGCTTTTCTTTTTCTTTTTGGCTTTCATAGAAGGACTTAACATAATTTATTACTACATTAGAGCATATTTTAATTCATAGGGACGAAATTAATTTGGAAATTGTTTTAAAACACTTAAAATCCAACTTGCTGAATTTTATAGACTTGATTTAAGTTGAACAATAAACTTTAAGCTTCAATAATTTTATTACATGCCCTGTAAATACTTCTGCGAGTTTATATGACCTTTCAAAGCAATCTGAAATCTTTATTTCTCTATTAGAAAAACCAAAAATATATATAAAAAAAAAAAAAAAAATGAAAATCGAAGCAAATAAATTAAAAGGAAGTCGTGGGTAATAAAGTTGGAAAGAGAGAATGGTGTTGCAGATGCTCTAATGGCATAATGTTTGGTAAATCGATAGTAGGTTGTGATTTCCCGTTTCGGTAACGGTTCTACATCCTCCTGTGTTCGGTATCTTCGCGTTAAACAGATTTATTCCTGATGGCAGTGCAGGATTCAGTGCGGGCCTCCTATACACAGAGCCTCGCAGAGTACTCCTTCCAGCAACTGCGGCCTTCTCTTCTGCACGAGAACCTCCTTTATACATTTATATCCGGTCTTCGATATTAGATTCTTCGAATTTCCCACTTTTGATGTCACCGCTGCACAAGACCTATCGATTCCGAGATCAAATTAAATTTTATAAGGCATATTGGTGCATCACGCCAAACTATGAATGCCAGTCAACTGCGCGATCGTTTGCTGACCACCCACGCAAACAGAATTCTGTCACATTTATTACCTTCTATTCTGCTTATACAGAATTACATGAAATAATATAATGTCTATAGATATAGATTTCGGATTTATTAATAAGTCGTTATAATTGCATTCGTTTAATTGGCTCGAAAATGTCTCTCCCAATGTAATGCATTTAATGCGATTAGACTTGGGTTTAATTCAGCGCATAAAAAGGAAAGACGTAATTAATTCAATTAGGGCATGGAAAACGATACAATTTCCATCTCATTAAATCGGCCATTTTCTTTTTTGGGGATTGTTGTGTTGAGCTGTTGAGGGCGACAAAAGGAAAAGCGGCTCGTCCTTTCGGAGATTTACATAAATTATACGCATAATGTTACGAATTTTTCTTTTCCCTTTTTAAAAATTCTTATAATAAAAGCGATTTTTTATTTTTCAGAAATAATACCTTTATTATTAAAAAAAAATCAAAAAAATAATTCTAAAAATAAAATTAATAAGCAATAAATTCATCAAAATGAAAAAAATTGCTAGTAGATAAAAACAGAATCTAATAAGTTGTTTGTTTCTTTGCGGTGGAAAAAATAGCGGCCAGAAGATGAACGATGCGATGCGTCCGTGAAGGACGTAACAAAATAAGGAAACCGAGTTTCTTGCCGTCGATTTTTCACAATACACGGCGCCGCAACAAACTTTTATCATTGCGTTATAAATGAAGCCAATTATACATTTTTACGGAGCGATAAATTGTAGCGTTTTCCGGGCCAGCGGTAATATAGCAACTAGGCAGCGAAATGAAGAGGAAAAAATGAAGCGCGCGCGAAGATGCGAGGATTTGTTAGGCGAGTAGCAGATATAAAGCCTGGGGAATTTATCCGGAAGGGCAGAAGTCTATAAGAAAATAATCAATCACACGAAACAAGTCGCTCTTCTCCTTATGGTACCACTATAGTGCGCCTGGAGGATAAGTCGCGTCTCTTCTCGGTGTACAGCGTGCGTACACTATTGCGCCTTCTTCCACAAGAAGAAGGATTTTATATCCGTTCGCTGGCGCGTTACCATAAGTGACTGAACAATGCATTCTTGTGTGCCCAATAAAGGTGCAGCGAACGCTTAAAACGCCATTATTTATGGCCGATTTGTGCATACTTTTTTTTTCCCCCCGATAATGTTCCGCGATAGATCGAATCCATTTTTCACTCGTAAATTATTCGCCTATAAATGGGTGGAAATGTCAAAGGATTAATGTAATCATATTTATATTTTATATTGTGACTATTTTATGAGTTTAGAACGCTTGTTGTTGTTGTATATTATGTGTTTAAATTTACCAATTTGTAACTGAAAAATTAAAGTTTCATTAAAAAAAAATATAAATAAGTTTTTCTTTTCTTTTTAATGAACTTTAATCAATAATGATGAATTAAGAGTAGATTAATTGATGGGTATGATCGTTAATGGCTCATTATAAACCGGCACACGCGGAAAATCAATTAAAAGTAGTCCCGTACGGGCATGTAAAACAATGATCGTTTGATTGCATTTATTGCTAGTGGTTAAATTTAGGCCCCTCATGCGACGACATCGCTCATTCTGCGCTCTATTCAGCATTCACTATTCGAAACCAATTAACTAGAAACGAATTTTTGGCAATTCCAATTCCGTGCACGTCACTGGGCACACACGCAAAGCTTATTTTTGCTGTCGAACACTAAATAAATACATATTTTATTAGCCAGACTACTGCTCTGCTCCCTTTTTATGGACGTTTACAATATTTGCTGTTTATTAGTCCATATCACTCTCTATCTATTAGTAAACAAAATTGGTTTTTATTATTTTATTGTTTTATTTTTTACTAAAAAAAAAACGTAAAAAAGCGAATAAAAAAATGGATAAAACTAAACAAAAGTACAAGGTATATAAAAGGTATATAAAAGAATGACATAATTCTTTTTTAAGACAAAAGAAAACGTAATTTTAGCTGGAGACAAAGGAAGTAAAAAGTATAATATGGTAGCAGAACGAAACAAAAAAAAAGTATCATGTGAATAATCTGGTTCTGCACTATCTTCCGTTTAACCTAATTCCGAGCATCGGTGTTGCTACTTCTCTGGTGTGCGAATAAAACAATGTGCAAATTAAATAACGCTTTCATCGTTTTGCTCCTCTTTTTTCGCTCGTTCGCAGATCACTATTAGCAATTAAAGCAGCCTACGTAATGAGCGCTCGGTGTGCATCTAAAGAGTTGCCATTTTACTTTTTCAACAAGCAAATAATTGAAAAAATTGCAACTAATGCAAATTTTCATGTAATTAAAAAAATTATTAAATTAAAATAAACCATTGGTAAAATGCAGAAAATTGCGTAAAGATTTTTAAAATCAGTTAATGAATTAATAATTTCAATAAAGGCGGTCAGATTTGTAGTAAATAAGTTTAAATTAATTGTGTTCTTCGTCGGCATTTAACACCTCGCTCGCTCTCTCGAAATAACACTCTTTGGATTCGTCTGAAGAATCTCTCAGCAGTCTCAGCAGTCGGAAGGGTTTGCCGTTGGAGCAGCGTACTGACTTGACTATTTTTGAGCCACATAAGATGAAAGGAAGTAATTACCACGTACCGAAAAGCTTTTACGTTTCGAGTGTTATTTACAAGTTTATGTTTCTTTTTCGAACGTTTTATTATACGAAATCTCTAGCAACATCTTACGATCCGTGTCTATTTTATGGTTACCATAACGAGTGCTCACTTTTGACTCCAATAACAATAATAATTAAACAATAAACAGTTTACTGCTTATAAGTCGAATTTCGTTAAATTTTCTTTTCTGTTGTCCGTTTTTAGCAACAATAAAACAATACAATTTAGTCATGCAAATCAAAGAAAAATCAATGTGAAATTGCTTTGGAATTTTTAATTAAAAATATTTTAATTAAATAACCCATTAGAAATAGATTTGGACTTGGAACTTAAAAAGTACAGAATTAAATCAGCATCAAGGAAAAATATTTTTCCACGTTGGAAAAAATTAATTTAAAACAATTTAAAATAAAAAATTAACAGAAGAAGGCAGAAGAAGCCAAAAGAGGGCCGCCGAGTGAAAGAGAAATGAGGAAGAAATTTCCGAGAGCAGTGTGCACTTATTAAACATTAGACGAAATGAAATTCCTATCCGAGGGGCACATCAACAACAACCGAGAGACACTCGGTGTGCGAATTTTCTAGGAGTTTAGTATTCAGCGAGCGTGGCTGAAGTAAAATCGGCAAAGCCGAGGGACATCCGGGTCGTTGCTTGATGCACGAAGAACATTATTCCATCGAAGATGATCAATTATACATATTGAGACTGTAGTGGACCATAATATCGCTTCCATTGTTGCCTTGCAAAACGATAATATTCCAATGTATAGATATGGTCAGTGGACCGGTAACAATTATAAAAGCTGCACGCTTTCCAATACTGCGCGCTCCATTTATTAAATGGGGAATAATATTCCTTGAGGATGTTTGATTCGCGTTAGACGCTCAAATTGCAATTTGCATACGCTGTGTGTTTTGTCCCGGCTGCACGACTCAAACGTCACTTCCAACTTAATAAGCTTACGCCGGATTATTACTATTAATTATTTATGAAACAAGAGGTGAATATTAATCAGTGCTCTCTCTGCGTGTATTGCAAACACACATTAACAGTCTCTTGCTTTTGTCGATTGCGTTCTAATTGCATTCAGTTAAGCCGATTTTTAATTAGTTTTGCTCCCAAGTCGCGCATAATTTATGATATCAAAGCTTTGCGCTTAATTTTCATTGCGCGCCTGTTTTCACAAACAACATTTCCATTGTTTGAAATTTTACCACAAATTAAAAATAAATATTTTTTTTATTTATTTTTTACTTAAAAGTTAGAAAAAACCATAAGTCGTTAAAATAATTACAAAGAGAAAGTCATCAAGGTTTAATTGCAAGCAAGAAATGGAATCTTTGAGAGAATAAAACGATTTACACGCAGCAATAAAAAAGAAGATTTTCACGTGGAAATCTTTTCACACCTACGATTGTGAAGTGATAAATTTTGGGAAAAAACCAAATTAAATACTCACATATAACTATAGTGTAAACAAACGAAACAAAAGAGAAACCGTTGTTTTTGTTTTATTTTTTATTGTAAAAAACAAATGGCAACCTAATGATATCCGAGAACCACAAAAGAAACTCACCTGAAACAAAAAGAAAAAGCAATGCGTTAATAAATGTGTTTATACCTATAATTAAAAGTTAATTTGAATTGCGGGTGGCGATGAAATTTAATTTCCCCCGAGTATCGCATATATTGCAATACACAGTGCGAAATCCGCGGGAGCGAGATAAAGAAAATCCACTGGGCAATTTAATAATGAAAAAAAGAGCTCGAGCCACTCGAAATTAGTGGCTGTTTGGAAAATGCAGCTGTAAAGTTGCTGCTGCTGCTTTTAGTGGCGGAGTCTGCACTTTTCCAGCAGCAGCAGCTCTATGTTTGGTATTATATGCGAAAACAGTGCAAATAGGAATAGTAATCAAGCCCTTTTTCCTATTCCTGCATTATTAATGAGGCCTTTTCTTGGCGCGCCCGCCTCGAAAGCAACGAATGTAAACCACGAATAAGCCACTTGTATGTACGGAATTAATAGGCCATAACATTGGACTTAAAACACGAACATAAAAATTAATGAATTATAAACGCACGCACTATACTCTTCATAGATTTTTATGTGTACGTCTGTAGATATCTGGCCAAAGAATTATGGCTTTTATTTTTTATTAGTTTCCAAGATCGTTTCCACCATTATTATATCATTTGGACTCTTCTTAAAAAACTTTTATTAAATGCTCTTTCATTTTTCTCCTTTGGAAACCAGTAAGAGGCATCTAAGTGTTCATTAATTTACATTTAAGTACCTAATTGGAAGCTGATATCTTTTTAAATTAAGGAAAAGAAAATTTTCTATTACTTTAAAAGATAAAAAACAATTTATATAGTTTTTCTCCAATAGAAATTCTGTTTAGTTTAAAATTAATTACTGCATCTCATGAATTAATTAATTAATCAGCATAATAAAATTAATTATAATGTTTTAATTAATATTTTGCGAAAGCTATCAAAAATTAAACAAAGAAACAAAAAATAAAAAATAAAATACAAAAACAAAAGCAATGAAATAATTATACCTGTAATATAATATTACAGAAAAACAGTCTTTTGTTTAAAGTAAACTAATGTTATAAACAATTAAGTTGGTCTGCCATTAATGGCAACGTAATGAATATGTTACAGCAGCTTGTTTGCATATTATCGAGTTACAGGGAATCAATTGAAACAATATGTTGCAGCGGAGCAGCATCCGCAGCATCAGTTCGCGTTCCTTCAACATTGCTCCGCAGCTCTTAAGAGCAAAACTTAGGCTTTACTAATGGATTATTAATGTGATGGATATGAGTTCAGATATTTGCAAAGTTCATTCACTGATGATGCACTTATTATTAAAATTGTTCGCTTTTATTTACGACACACGAGGAAATTATATCAGCCCAGTAATTACAAACTTTTCAATTTGTTTAAACTTAAAATGTTTATTTAAAGCGACTGCGGTTTTAATTTTAAGCAAATTACTTCAGTAATTTATTCCTAAAATATAATTTGTAATTACTTTTAATTAAATTTGTAAATAGCACTTAATTCTTATTTTTTTTTTTTAATTAAATAAAACATTAATAGAGGCATAAAGTTGGAAGTGGTTTAACTTAACATTATTAAAAAACAATGAAATATTTAACTTTAATAAGGACAAATAAAATAAAGGAAAACAAGAAGCGGTTGCGGACCGCAGTTGTGTAAATACACTTGGCGAAAACGCAAAAAATGTGTATTTAAAGAGCACGTAAAGGTAAAATAGCAGTAATCTCTGGCCGTTTCTGCAAAGCGGACGATTCCAGTTCCGACGACGAACAGATACGGTAAATTTTAACGATAAGTATTTACAAATTGCTGTGGGAAATCAAGGGACTCCCAATCGTGGAACGGTTTTCATCTACTTCCACTCTTTCAAACAGCATCAGATGCGCACACAGAGGCAGGCACACAAAAATACAGAGCCAGACAAAGAGTATTTTAAAGGTAAATTAAATATAGGGGAAATTTAATAAAACCGTTTATTTTCAGCAGGGCCCACAACTTACAGGCTTAAGTCCTCCAAATTTAAGGGCTCGTTTTAATGTTGCTGCCCGACTCACACTTAAAACTGCACTGAAATCGATCTCTTCCGATTCACTTGCTTTTAGTTTATTGTCATTGTTCTGATTTTCTTTGCAGTCGCTCATTTTTATTTTATTTTTTTCAGAGTTTTAAAGTAATTTTTTTTGTGTGTGTGTAAATTTACGTGTTGCAGGGTGGACAACGCGGAAAACACTAGCTCGCTTAGAGCGTCAAGACTTGAGTAATTATGAGCTGGAGATGAGACGGGGAAGGTGCTCCTGCTGGATTTGAAAAGCGTGAAGTAGGTGTAGTTTCTGGACACGACCGCATGTGTGTACCGAAGGAGTTTCTATATGTGGAAAATGTAAATTTAGCTCGACTCGGCACTTCATGCGACCGTACATTAAACACACACAACACAACACAACGCTGAAATTTAATATTTAACGAACCCTACTGCCTCTCAATAATCTAATTCAATTCCGCTCACTTATCGTATTAGTGCTCTCTCTATACATTTCTCTTTAATTTCATTACAACTATTTATTAATTCGGTTTATGTCTAACTGTTTAAACTACGCTCGAATATTTTCATTAAATTGATTTTCTTCTTAAGCTTAAGGAGAATTGAAAAGAAAAAAATTGTAGTTGTTTTTCGTAGTCCTTAGAGCCCTCAAAGGATTCAACCTGTGTAGAAAAGAGGAGAATCCAGTGGATGCTTTCTGAAGACTTGCACACAATGCAAGTAATTATCAGAAAAGTAGGTCGCAATTAATTTTTTTCTACGCCCACGCAAACATTTATAGGTTACGATGGGTTTTAGAGCGATTAATTCATGTGCCTTGAATATTATTTGCACAGGGTGTGGCAGTACAAGTAAGTTTTGCATTGGGAATTTTTAATTTTATAATTATATAATTAATCTAATTTAGTAGAAAAAGAAAGAGAGATTATAAAAAAAATTTAAAGAAAAAATAAATTAATTTAGTAGAAAAAATAAAAATAAAAACAACAAAATGAAAATCAATTGGAAAAATATTAAAACAAAATTATTGAATTGAAAAAAATAAAAGTATTGCGAATAAAAATCTATTAAAAACTATATAAAATTAACAATATTCGATTTATAGTTTCGCTGCAATTGGTAACTGGATCAGTCTGACATTTCTAGTTATTACTTTTGTTTTTGTTAAATACGCCCATAAAATGCAATACTTTATCACCGATCGCGGCTCAGTTAATTGCATTTCAGCTGCATTCAGAATAATTGAATAATTTCCTGCACTTACTTTTTATTATATTTTAATTTTATGAAATTATCAAAAAGGAAAATTAAATTTTCACCAGAAAATTTAAAAATGAAATTATTAATTAAAAAAAAAAAAAACAAGTTCACAATGGCATTTTAATTAATCAATTTTACGCTGATGCTTTAAATAACAATAAAATGCATTTTAATGAAATATTAAAGAAATCATAAAATAAATATACTATATACAAAATAATTGCATACCAAATAAGCACTTTAATTAAACGTATATAAGAAAATAACTCAAATACCTCGAACAATTAAAAATCCTTTCTCTTTCAATCAACTGCGAGAAACAACAACAAACAATTTCCACAAATGTCAATTAAAAGTTAGATTTATCTAATCTTACTTAACACCGCGGCAAATAACGTAATAAATTAAATAAGTTTTGTCACTGAAACAAGCTTTTTATTATATATATATCTATCTGAGTGTCTGTGAATCGTGTCTGTATTTTGAAAATATATATAAATACAGAGAAAAGTAAACGAGACTAGAAATTTATTAAACTCGCAACTAAACCTATCAACTCGGTGAAATAAATGTACATTACCAAACTGTATACTGAGTGCTTTAATGGCTTCAACTTTAGATTAAAATTTCTTATAGCACGCCTGTAAATATCCATACACACAGACACAGCCAAACACAAACTATGCGCATATTTAATGAATAGTATTGTGTGTGTAATAAATTTTAATTAATTATTCCGGTAGACCGATTGCCGTGCGCACAAAGTGAAAATCTCTGTTTATAGTCGATAACCGAAATGAAAATAAATGTCTCAATCCCATTTCGGAATAATTTACAATAAAATAACTATTCATTAGAACGACTAATGGCGTTCCATCGGACGCCAATTTATTTTAAATTTACACAGAGCTTTTTCTTTATCTATTAAAAGTGTCATTAGCGCTAAAATTCTTATTTCTTATTATTTCTTTAAATCAAAGTAAAGAGTAAAGAAAAAAAAAATTTTTCTATTTTTTTTTTAAATACAAGTGAAATAATAATAATAATAATATAATAAAGAGAAAATAATTGTGGCAATAAGCCAAATTAAAAGCACATTTCGAAAAGCTTTACTCCAATTATTCGCATCTCTAAAATGAATTACTCGCAAATTGAAGCAATTTGCGCGGTGTTAATTAAACTATTATGTAATCGGTGCAGCACTAGCAGAGGACTAAAAAAGCTCGCCGTTTCGTAAATACATATAAATTGCAGGAAAAGAGAGCGAGCTAAAGAGAAAATGATGGAAATTAAAGCGCACAGAAAGCTAAATACAATTCACAACAGCAGCACAATTCTTCGGCGAAAAGCTCTTATTAAGCTAATTAACTTTAACATGCTGCATCAAACCTTTCGAATTAGGCCCGAAATTTATATTTATAATTACCAGCGGTTATTTTCTCTAAAGCTAACGGTGCGCTTGTTTAAACAATAATTATTACAGGCTAATTGCTAAATATCCATTTTAACGGTGCACCAGGTTAATGCTGATTGTTTTCCAAACCATTGTTTTGCGATTGCTGATGGCAATTGCAAAGAGTGCGTTTAATTTTTGAATGAAAGAACTCGCAAGGTGGTTTTCGTCTGGAATGAACACCCGCGAAATAACATTCCAAGACCAGATGACCTTGAAAGAGGATCTCTTTGGCGCTCTCGTCGGGCGCGCGCAAAAAGTGCCAACGATCAAGGACACTTTACTGACCTGCGAACGTCCATATATAATAAAGTTGCTTAATTCCTTAACAGGCGCCAATAAAAGGAGCTTTTCGCCCTTTTATTTATTTCTTTTGCTGTGCACGCAAAGTGCTAATGCATCTTCAGCGTCTTTCGCTTCTTTTGCTTCTTCAGCGCTGCAGAACGCTCTGCTCTGTCTTTCATTTTATTATAGTAACAAGAGACTTTTTTGCGCAGCAATTTATAAAATTGTTTTTCGAATTAAAGGAACTGGGCATTTAAAAAAAAATGTGCAAAAAAGGCAACAACAAATGTTTGGGTACTTAAAGAGGCTTAAAAAAAAGTGAGCCAACATAATCCTCCGCACACTTAATGCAGCGTTTCGTGCACTCAGTTAAACTGTTGCATTGTTTACGCAAGTCTTGCAGAATTCGCGACAACAAGAGATTCGTTAAATATTAAAACAACATTTGCGTTACGTGCGCCGTTTGCGCGCAAGAGGTGCCGTAAAAAGTGCAAATTACAAAATGGGCACTTAGTAAGAGCGCGCCAAAGTTGTAAAACATTGATGTTTTCGTGTTTTATTTTTTCATTCGTCTCCCTATTTTTTTTCCTTGTATTCGTTTCTTTTTCTGCACTATATGCTGTTTCATTCGGTCCATGAGACTCGAACTCTATGCCGCTTGTGACGAGCGTAAATATTTATCGCGCGCGCAATTTCCCCGACGACGTTTCGCAGGAAAGACAAGGAAAATATTTCGCAGGTTCGCTGCAATTATCTTCAGCTGACTGAATCGTGCTCCGGAGGAATTCTTTGAATAAGTGTCGCGCATCATAGAGAAATTTTCCCCGGGGGCGGCTCTGTGAATTATGGTCTTTTAACGGTATGTGTGATGCGTTACAGTTCGCTCATTCTCTCTTGCTTCACTGTTCTTCCGCACCGGACCGAAAATAACAATTAATTAAAGTGTTGCAATAAATTTTAGTAAATTGCGTTTTACATTTTATATATATTTACGGAATAAATTTAAAACATTTTTGTTTTAAATAAATTTTTAGTTTAATTGCTTTAGAAAAAATAAAACTATAAAAAATTGTTTTATTAGTAAATAAATGAAAGTGAGTGTATTAAATAATACATTTTTTTATTTGAAAATTGTTTACTGGTAATTTATTGCTTCATATTGCATTTTCATTAACTGGACAAAGCGGTTGGAAAATTGACAAACATCACAATGCGCTTTAAATTAACATCCCACAAAATGTTCACTCAAAATATACCCTGCATTATTGGATAATCAATCAAAAAAATTAATATCTCTTTCATTAAGTAATTCCACCAATTAATTGCAGTTAATTAAAAAGGAAGTTCCACAGGAAATAACATTTAAAATTTAATTAAAAAAAGCATTTATTAGATTTGTAAAGGATTTTTGACGAAAGCATGATTTGTAAAGCATTTTTTTTTTGGGGAAAATATAAAGGCGCTCGTCTATTTCATTCAAATGTCCTGTCTAAAGGACCTGCTCGTGTGAAAAACGTCAGGATACCGGAAGTTTTCCGCATGTACGCCATCCGTACATATTTATGAAGCGTTTTACGATTCTCCTTTATTTTGCGCCACTATAATCGCAACCATTTTGCGCACATATTCATCTTTTTTTTACATAGACGTAAAAACATAAAACGGACAATATCTCAGTATATAAAACGCAATACAAATCGTACCTACAAATGAAAAAAAAAAAAATGAGAAAAATAAACACTCACCGTTTCGTTGCAATGATCTGATTCCTTCATACCATTGCTCTTTTCGTAGGTCCCTTCTGAAACAACAAAACAGGGCGAATTAATAATAAACAACAAATCGCGCGCAACATACAATATAAATTAAAAAGAAACAATATCGCAAAAATAATAATTATGTAATATATTGGTTCGCTAAATGAAACGCAAATATTATTTCATCAAACCGCGCTTTTTTCAATCGCTGCTGTGCTTATGCGTCGGAAAGGACAATAAAACTAATAAAGATGCAAATTGCGCGAAAATTTGGTTTGTTAATGTTTTAGTACTGCGGGGCGTCGAGCAGCGAAATGACATCGAGTTGTAAAAACATTGTGTGCGGAAATATGTAAATCGTCGCTGGGTTGCAATTATAATTACGACACAAATTGCATTCCGCCGCTATTAAGATATTCTTCCTCGGCACACAGCAGAAATTAACACCCAATTTAAAAATTGGCAAATTATATAGTATTTTCCTAATGACATATGATTCTTGCCAAACACGTTTTCTATATAAATTTGAAAATTTATATCTTTCCGCGTGCATTATTTAATTAAAAAAATAAAAATATTAAAAAAAATCGAAAGCAAAAATACCGTAAAAAATAAAACCTAAATAAGTGGCATTTAGCTTAGTGAAAAAATATAGTCTGAAAGTAAGCAATAAAATAAAATGAATGGATCACACATGAAAAACGTAGAGGAGAGCGCAGTGATAAATGGAGCGTTTCGATACGAATTTCAATTCTGCACTTCCGGATTTAGCAGTCTGGTATGTGAAGGCGCCGGGGCAAAGAATCTATGTGCTTTAGAAGAAGAAAAGCGAAGTGAATTACACCCTGAGTACTACAACTGAAGAATAGTTTTTCTCGGATGGTCCCGCGCGGGTTGCTTCCTAAAGGGAGATTAACGAACAGTTTTTCGCATTAATCACCGGCCACTTGATTACACCTAAGGGCATCTGAAGCTGTGCGCAAAATCTATGCCTCTTATCAAACTACACTTATCGCAACTTTTGCCGGCCTTTCTCCCATACCATTCAACCGAAAGGAAAAAATACTTTTCTTTGTTTCTGGATAAACTTTCCATTCCGGAAAAACAAACAAAAAGCAAAAAAAGGATTTTTTTTCAGTCTTAAGAATGAACAAAATAATTTAAAAAAATGTAAAAGCAGATTGAAACATAAAGAACTGTAATTTCAAAAAAGAATGATTAAAATTAACAGTAAAAATAAACTGGTTCAATGGATATGTAGGTATGTAATGTATGTATAAAATCTAGTGCATGTAGAATTTGTGTGAATGTATCTAGATGTTATTACATAAAACGAATGAATATTAATCGTTACAAATTTAATGGTTATAGCAAACAGGAAGTAGTTTTGGTATGCAAATTCAGGTTTTTCTTCCTGCATACTCTATATAGAGGTGTAATAAGTGACAGAACGAGTTCACATCTGTTGCCGTCATTTATAAGCTGCAGGAAAAGCATATTTGTATCATAAATTTTGCTTATACATCAACAATGTAAACATGCAAACAAAAAGTTTTTCCCAGTCAAGAAGCAACTTTTCAAATTATCACCGCTTCGTCCGCATCATACACTGGCTGGGGTGCTTTTTACTTTATTAGCCCTTGTTTTAATCATTGCTAATTACGCTCTGCTAAAACATCGATTATAAAACTTTTTATTTATTTCTTTTTATTATCTATTCTTGATTAAAAAAATTGCAAAAAGTTAATTAAATAAATATAATTTAGACAAAAACAAAATTGAAAAAGGAATTTCGAAATTTCTGACGTTAAATATAATGAAGAAATTTCATAATAATTTATTGTACATGTTGTATAGTCCATAAATTAGTTTAATTTTTTAATTATATCAGAAATTATTTCCCAGCTTTATTATATTCTATACTCATTTGTTTTCGTTTGTTTTATTATAACAAAAACACCGTTCTCACAAGATAAAATTTATAAAGTTATTATTAGATTACGCATAATTTATTTTTAAACTTTTTTATTATAAAACAAAAAAAATTGAGCCAAGAATATGTTGTAAGCTATAGATCATTACTGAAAAAAAAAAAGAATATTTTATCAGAAAATATTTGATTGAAAAGGCAATTTTGCACGGAACAGCTTACGGTTATTGCTTTATAATGCATTTTTGATTTTGCAAGAGTGTCTCAAACATCCAGTTATCTGGAAATTTGTCTTCCTCAATTCCTCACAACTCTCAATGCCTCAAATTTCACAAGAGAAAATCAAAGATACATTTCATTCTTTACATTCTTTCTATTGCAAAATTAATTAATATTATATTTCAAACGAAAATTCGAGCTTTTATTGTTTCATTATTTATGATTTTATTAAGGAAAGATGTGATAATTGGATGCGAAACATAATTAACGACAAGATAATGATCTTCAGACAAAAATATCAGATTTCTCAAAAGCGTCTCAGCCATTATGTAAGACGGAACGAAACCTCAGAAAGGAGCTTATATAACCGCACAAATAATTAATTAAATTAATCAACGGTTTTCCAATGTAATGTGTAAATTTAAAGCACTGTAATTGCGGATCAGTTAATCTTAGAAATTTAACAAAAGGTTTTCTTTTTCGAAAACAAAAAAAAAACAATTCATGGCGAAGGAGCAAAGGAATTGCAAATTGTTATTATGGTTCATAATATACAAAAGCTTTCTTTAAGTGCTTAGAAATAAGAACCTTTTGTGTGCATAGTACCTTCTTAACAAATTAATTAATGGAGTCATTAAAGGAACAAAGTAGCGTTATGTTGTTAACTTTAGTTTGTTAATAACAAGGCTAATTTTAATTATTTACTTTATTTATGATGACTTATTACATCTTGTTAGTTGTAAGAATTATTTTCATTAAAAGTTAAATTAATTAATTTGTTTATTTATTATAATATCGGTTCATAATTTATTTAAAAAAGTAAAAGAAATAACTTTGTAAATTGGTTTCAGAGAAAATTTAAAGTGAAGCATCCCTTAGGATCCACTTTTCTTGCTTAAACTTTAAACCACACATATGTAGAAAATATAAATTCTCATAACAGGAAACTTGCGACATAAATAAACATATAATCTTCTTTTTCAGCTTGCCTTTTAGAATTTAGAGCAATTTGAAGTGTAAGTACCGTAATTTCGTAAATATTCGATGAAAAACTTGCACTTAAACTAGTTTCGTTTTATCTTCTAAAAAAGAAAATTACAAGCAAATACTAACATTTAAATTATCATTTCTGGTATTCCAACGTATCATTTTAAAATTACGAAACATTTTAAATTTGTACTTATAAAACATAATTACTTTTGAAAAGCATTAATTAAATTTAATTTCAAACACCTTGCAATTGCCGATATTGAAAATAATTACAATTTACCATTTAGCATTTTGCTAATCAAATTCATTGCATATTTAATAAAACAAATTAAATATTTATTTGCTTATTGAGTCCGCAATAACTATTTTAATTGAATAGTAAAAATTCAATAAGTGCCATTGTATAATGACAGTGAACAAAAAGCATCTTTTGTTACTGCAGTACATTATATTAATAAAAAAACAAAAAAGCGCTGCAACGATAAAGAAGCGAAACAGTAAAAGAAGTCAAAGAAGAGGAGAAGCCAGAAAAGGATTCCGAGTAAAAACAACTTGAGGTTTATGAATGCACTTTTTAATATAATTTTCTTCGCGGACTCGACATTATTATAACATTCCAAAGTGTAATAATAAATAATTGATTCTCGAATAATCCCAGAGACAAAGTGATATTGGAATAAAGAGACGACAACAACAAGCAAAGAAGAGGATGCTGTAGCTGCTGCACTTTCGCATCTCTTTGCCTCTGTTGTATTCATTCTTATAGGGTCGTTACATAAGTGCAGAGAGGCCGAGGAAAAGAGCACGAAATTGCTATACTATAATAATACTTACGACTACTAAAGAAGTCTGGCAATAAAATTCCTCGGCTTTTGCTGCGCCTCCACTCTTACTGCTCTTCTGCTGCTGTAAGCCACTCTTTACTTCTTTATAATAATTATTATTTAGTTGGTATGCAGCGAATCGGGCGAAAGCCGGGAGTTGCAATTACAAGCGATGAAGTATTTATTATTTTATAGAGGAGGAGAGTATATTTTGCGCATTAAAGAGCTTGTCGTTTATGCGGCGCAACGACCACTTTCCTAATTGACGCAAAACCGTATGCGATAACATCAAACGGCCGCTCGTTTTGGCCCTTTTTCTCTCCAGTTATGTGTGGTTTGAGCAGACACGAATTGAAAGAGTAATTTCACCAACAAAGTTTACCAAATTAAAGCTTATTTAAAATATTATTAATAACTGTAAAAAAAATCATTTAAAATTCAAAAATAGGTAAAAAAGGTAGATTTTTGTCTCTGTGGGAATATTTTTAAAGCACAAAGTGTGAAAATTGGTGTTGCGCGCACCAACTCGGAATTCAATTTCCATATTTGCCGCAATCGTCCTTTTTACCATTACTTTACAGTTTTGTTTGTTGGCAAGTTGTAAAAGCGGCTGTAATTCACAACTAGAAATCCGTTTGTTGAAAGTCTAGGTGGGAAAACTGATTCAACGGAAACTGCGTGCTTTTCGGATGGGGCAGAAAAGTTTTCGCGCAGATCAAACGCACAGAAATGCGTTCTCATCACATACACCAGTAATATATAGAAAGCGGTAAGTGGTAAACGTAAAAATTCTAATTTTAAAGTCGGCACACAAATACAGAAATTTATTTGTAAAAGCTGAAACTTTTTATTTGCTTTCGCAAAAAGCGTATGTGCAAACAAACAACTAATTAAATGCCAGCGCAATAATGAATTTAACTTAGTTTTTAGTTGATTGTTATTAGAGCAAACGAAAAAAAAGTCTACACAATCAATTGCTTCATATTACTTATGTTGTAATTTTTACATTCTTGATTTTAGATTAATTGAAATTTAATTTTTCTACGTCCATTGACTATTAGTTTTTGCTCTATTCGAAAAAACGGATTTTTTTTTTAAATGTCAACTTTGTCAAAATTGAAAAAACGAAATTTGTTTTTCTTTTTCAAATATGTGTTTTTCAACCATTGCTTTATAACTTTAAGGAAATTAAAAATATTATAAATATATTAATAGATTTATAAAGAGGAATATTTGCTTAATTAGAAACTATAAAGAAAACTAAAAAAATAATTATTTAAGAGTGGTTTTGACGTTCTAAAGTTGACCATTTTTTCCAGAAGAAAAAATATTTTTCAACTTTGATACCCTGTATTATAAAAAATAAAGGTTAAACAATAAAAAAAAAAATTAAATAATATGAAGAGAATTTAATCCTTTATACAATAAAAAATATTTAATTTTTTTTTTGTAAAAAAATGCATTTTTGATAATTTTCAAAAATCGGAAATTTTATCAAAATTTGAAAGTCGTCCGATTTTAAAAATATTTACAAAACTTATGGAAAATAGGAAAAGAAACATTTTATTTATTTAAAATGATTTGATTGCTCTTTTAATTTTGGCAGAAAAAAAACCAAACGTATTTTTCATCCCCAAAAAAGTTATTTTCACCAAACTTTGCCAAATCTCTTTATGAAAATTAAAAATATTTAAAATTTTCTTTTATGTTTCAAAAGAGAAATAGATGCATATATGAATTAAAAAGACAACTAAAATAAATATTATTGATGGGTAGTTTTAACGCTCTAAAGCTGACTAATTTTAAAAACTCAATGCAAAAAACTGCTGAACTTTAGAACACCGAAACTACCCTTAAAAATCCACTTGATTTAAATATTCATAATTGTTGCTAATAAAGCAACTATACCTCTTTAAAATCATATAAAAACTTTAACAATATAAGTAATTTTTTTTTAATGTAAAGAAAAGTATCAGAAGCAATTTATTTATAAGATTTATAGGCAATAAATTAATTCATATAATGAAAATTTATCCTGAAACGGCAACTGCAACCACAAAAACTCAAAATACGTTTTCGAGCATTCCTTTCACTTAATTCTCTGTCAACTTTGTTTTGTGGCGAATAGTTAGTTAATACAGGACGTCTACAAACAAAAGTTTGTTTCGGACTTTAAAAATAAAATAAAATAAATTTAAAAAATGATTTCATTCTAATTAAAAATACCTTAAAAAAAACAGAAGACAAAACTAATTATTTAAATCCTACATTTTTCTTCAGTATGAGCTTTGAAATTAAAATTTGTAAAAAGTTAAGAGTTACAGCAATCAATTGTAGACCCTGTGTCTAGTTTTGACCGACTAGTTAAATAATTGTAAAAGGCCGCTTTTAGTACTGACTTTACTGGTCATATTTCAAATGAAAGATAAGTTTATATGGTCATTTAAATAATAGGCCAAGGTAAATTATACTTTTCTATTAAAAAAAAAAAAAGTTTCTTGTCTTAAATCCCAAATTACTTTCCTAAAAAACATATACTCTTTTTTTAATAAATTACTTATAATTAACCAAATAAAAAACTGTAAATAGTAAGAAATCAGAAAAAAGAAAACACACAGTGGTTATAGCTTTCGATGCAATTAAAAATCTTAATTGCAATGGCAAACGAATCGCGCAGACATTATAAAGTTGGGGATCATGATGGAATGCTGATAATTGCATCAACTGTTCGTATATCTGAACGTACGATATATGTAAAATGTAAATAAATATGCACACAGGAATATTGCGTTTCTATAGGTCTCATTACATTTCGATCGTAGTCGCTCTGTGTATACATTCGTTGCCTTTCTACGCCTTTATTGCAATTGCTGGAAATTTTATGGGCCCCATTACAATGCAAGATATAATATTTTTACCGACTGTTGTGCATTTCGCATATTTCCTTCCATTACCGCAACTGCCCACTATTTGCATATGAAATTACGCAGCGTTTCTTCTTTTTGCACACTTTGTTTTTTCAAACATTTACACTGAATATCTAAACGAAGTACTGAACAGAAGCAGTAGCTACTAAAAAAAAAAAACGCCAAAAGTAAAAGCTAATTAAAAATATATTCAAAGATCAGGAAAGTTATGAAAAATAAATTAAATTTAGGCAAGGAACGTTGAAAACTATAAATTTCTGCTTCTCCATTTCACTTCCTACTTGTTTTTACTTACTCTGCGTTTGTTACTCCAAGTAAGAAAGTGTAATATATGTATATGAAAGGAGGCTTGCCAACGAAATTCTATATACTTCTCGTCTATTTATATATAAATACTATACAATATATTCGCTGCATAGACAGTGCAAGCGGAATTTCATTTCATGTGCATAGAGAGAGAATCATCAGCTCTTGCTTCAGTTCAGCTACTTCAGCTTCAGAATGCAGATTTCCAGCAGAATGTCTTTTCTTCTCGGATATATAGATATATACGTTTGTTGCCTCTTCTATATACATAATATTTACTTATAATTAAAAAAAAGGATATTGTATAAGTGCAAAAAAGTTATTTAAAGTACTAATGACAATTTGTGGTCTTTCGCAGCAAAATAATTAAGATATGACTAAAGTTTTCGCTAAAAGATATGAAAACAAAAAAGTTTCTCTGCCATCGTCCCTTTTCCTGGAATGCTTGTATTTTAAAAGTCCCCTTGTTTTTTAATATGTTGTTTGTAAATGTATTCTGTTCCGGCGGACTTCCCGAGTTAGATTACGGTGTTCAACGGCTTTATACGTGCGCAACTTTTTCTATATAGGAAAAAGGTAACGCACGTTTCCGGTTTATAGAAGCAATACCTACAATTATTGTGCTCGGTACAATTAGCCGCTTTTTTTCAGTCCTTCATTTGCTCTTTGCTCTTTGTTTTGTGGGTTTGTACCTTTGTAAATCTATGTAGGTCTGTATTTTAATATTGCTGTTATGTACAACCTTGGAATTTCAGAAATGTTTATTATTTTGTTTTATAATGTTATTTATAATTTATAATGGTAATTACTAATGAGCTTATTTGGAAATTCTGCATAATTAATTACAAGAATAGATTTAATTTACTTATTTATTTGACTATTTGTAGTGAGGATATAATTAAGAAATTAAAAAAATAAAGAGAATTTTGATTTAGACAAAAATATCAGAGTCGGAAGTTTAGAGGAACAAAGAAACATTAATTAAAAACCGCAAAGTCCTTTAGAGATCGAAGTAGCAAACAAAACAAGACGGAGAAGCGCAGCAGCGCAAAAGAAGAAGTCTCTATATGCAGCCACACAATGATGCAAGAAACGATAGAGTAAAGAATTTGTAAGACAAACTTGGCAAGTAAATGAGATTTCATCGAGTAGTTCTCACGGTGTTGAACCCAACATGTAACGCTGCTAAAATTTTACAAGAAGAAACACAATTGGCTCCGGAAATTTAAACAACAAAATATTTTTATTATAAAAAATAATGGCTTACGAAATGTTTGCAAGATTGCTAAAATAAATATGAAAATAATAAAAACAAAGAGGCATCGTTAGCGAACAGTAATTGCCGTTGAAATCTTTCAGCCGATTGTGGAATTAGTTTAATTTCAGGGGGATTTCATGGGCCAAACGTTCAGCATATAAATATATATACAACACGCATAAACTCATAATGAGCCAGAAACGCGTTTTCCTTCTATGTAATGTATAAATTCACCTAAACTTACGATGAAACGTTAAATTGCACAAAGTAATTTGAAAGCTTTGCACGTTCAACGCTCCACGTCTGGTGATTATATGACGCTGAACTTACAGGATGCTCACGAAATAAAATTCTTGGAGAATATTGTTAACTTAATGCTTAAATATTTACAAAACAATATTTTCAAATAACTATTTTTTTTAATTCATAATAAAAAACTAAGTAAACATTGCTAAAAATTATATTTAACTTCTACAAAATAAAAAATAAAAATCTAATAAAAACGAATAAAAAATTAGTATTCATGTGGTTAAACTTTTTTTTACAATTTAATAATGAAGTAAAATTTGGTCGTAGTATTTGCATGCATTAATTAACACCCTGTAAAAATAAAAATAAAATTATATAGGCACGACTGAGAATTATTTAATAAACAAACATTAAAAAAAAAAAATGAAATTCGTTAATGCAAACAAAGCTTATAATATTTTCGCCTAAAAAATCAGTGCTTTTAAAGTCTTATAACAGCATCGACAAAGTGCAATAACTTTTGTAAACAAGCTCTTAAGTTTCTATTTGAAACACTTTCATTGAAATACCTGATGAAAATTATTTTAAAATTGATTTTCTTTCATGTTTTACAAAATTAAAATAATAGTTTGCCAACATTGAAAACAAAAATTTTACTCAATTACTCAACTGAAATAACCAAAAAGCATAAAACTGAAGGCAAACGCAATTAGATTCCAAAGTCAAGCAATCCACGCGAATGTAATGTGTAACTACATACTAGGAAATCGACATTAACGGTATCATAACACAAGTTATTTGTGTCGCATGTCATCCAAGTCGAGTTCTCTTCCTTTTTCTCCCACATATCCTTTCCTCTACTATACACACACGCACACGCTTCCTGATACCTATATATACACTTACATAGGTACTTAGCAAGTATAGACATAAACGTAACTCGCAATGCAGCAACGGCAAATATAAACACACAAACACACCAAGAAGTAACTTCTAGAAGAAGGATCGATGTAGATATAGACAGACAGTTGAAAGTCATGGATGTGAGTGTGTTATGTTAGCTCTAATGACTCTTGGAAAACCGTCAAGGAGGACACATGCCAGCGAACTCATCTCCAGAGAGCAACGACGAGCCAGTTTGAGAGAAGAGAGTATATTTGCTTAAATACTTCAAATCTGTACGGCACTAACTATATTCTCATATGATATGGAGTACACACATTCCGCGTAACACACAGCAGTGTAATTTCGTAACTTTTGGGTAATGGACGAAATATATAACTCTGCACTTTTGCATCGAATGGCTCGTAAAATATCTTTAGCATATAATAAAACGATGACATTAAATGCTGAAGAGTTCATTTCCGCAGTTTAAAGTCAGAGATTTTATGCTGGCAAAAGTTTGAATTTTATTTATTGGGAAACGAGTTTATTGTTAATAAATTTAAATGCAAATTAAGAAGTACAACTAGTTGAAAAGTGCAACAAACTGCTTTGATTTGCTTTTAATTTTATTAGAGAAGTAAATATTTTATTTAATTTTATGATGTAAGTTTAATTTTTTTTAAATTTTTTTATTGTAAATTTAAAAAAAGTGATTAAAATTTCATTTGATTTTGTTTCTGTTTTTATATCGAAATTTATTTATTACTTACTTTCTTAAAAGAGAGCTCTTTGCATCTATAAAATTGGAAAATATAAATAACATTTCTTGGCACATCAGAGACATTTAATATTCTCATCCATTTATTCGTGATTTATTATACCTGTCATTTTGCAAAATTTATATTTGGTATGATTTTCCTATTCAAAAATCAAATTAAAGAAATATCTGTAACCTAAGAAAAAACCATATTTCTGTACTATAAAAAATTGGCTTCACAAATAAACTTTCCAAACTTGAAAAAACTAAAAGAAAGAAATTTAAAAGCCGTGGAATAAAAAAACCTAACAAGCGGAAAAAGCAATGCAAATCGAATAAAATGCACGAAGAGAAAGTAATTACAACAAAACAGAATAAGGCACGAAAATGCAATTATCGCCGTAATAAGTAATTACATGCACTTTTCACCTTAATGGAAACCTTACTGGAAAAACTTTTCTTACCCGCCAGACTTAACTTACTGACCACAAACGACCAGCTTTAAACTGCAAAGAGCGACAACTCACCTGAAACAAAAAGAAATAAACGTTAAGAAAGGTTAACAATCGAAGAGACAATTTGTAATTAAATGTAACACAAATTAGACCGGGATAGTAAAACATGAATATTAATGGGGGTCGGCCAAACTGGCGTGTAACAATGGCTGGCACTTTCAAGAAAACTGTTATATTAAAACCAATTTCCATACCGCCTCGCATAACTCTAGCAGCTAGAGAGGTCTATAACTACGTAAAGTCCGCACTTTCTATGACATTTCCATTTGAATAGCATGCATCCCGAATGTAATAATAATAAATCTGCGCGCATAAACCGTACGTTGTTTAATTATGGCCGGGCTAGCTCTTCCTCTTCGAAATATTTCTGCTCTATCTGGCCTAACAATGTACTCGAAATGTTATTTAAATCATTTCAGAGAGATAAAATAAAACGATTGTATGCCAGTTTCCAATGTTATACAGCTACCTAGCATCACCATCATCATCATCATACATTATGCGAACCAAAGTTAATAGCGAATGTGTGTCGCTGCGAGATGAAAGTTCAAGACCTACTTTCTACGCATACAGAGGTACAATATAACAACATTTAATTCCGCATTATAATTTAGTCAACATGGAAACATGCATATTAATTTAATTATTGCTCAGTAAATTTCATTTCATCTGTTGTACTTTATATTTGTAAGGTGAAAAAAAATATTTAAATGCCAAAAAAACTAGCAGTTTAATTGGTAATTAAATGCTTTGGAAATGTTTAAATAAACGTTTGCAGGGCGCGTGCACTAATTACTTAAAATAAATTTCCCTGGTGCTTTTTACTGTATTCTCCGAGTGACATGGAAGTATTTTCAGCTGTAATAATCATTATCCAAGAGCTGAATAGACACGAAACGTCAATTGTAGAAAGGCACGCAAAGTTTGTAACTGTTTTTCAATGTCCGAAAAACAAATTGCTTCATTTCCAAACTATTTTCAATTTTTTTCCTTTCTTTCTTTTATTGCATAGTTT
Source organism: Holobus sp. GC000080 (assembly GCA_030556065.1). Lineage (NCBI taxonomy): Eukaryota > Metazoa > Arthropoda > Insecta > Coleoptera > Staphylinidae > Holobus > Holobus sp. GC000080. Next base: position 47,345 of record JASKGO010004336.1, read on the forward strand.
TCCTGTTATTAGAAAATTTATAAAAATGTATGGCACAAATTTTAAATGCAATTAAATACACAAAGCACAAGAAAAAGAAAACAAAACCTTATAGAAAAGTCAAATGGAATTGTATAGCATTTAACTATTTATGCAAAAAGGAAGTGTACGTGCAAAACTATAAATAGCCGTTGCGTTTCTCGGTACGATTAAATCGCCTCAATCATTAATCGGACACGAATGGCAGAGGAAAATTCATGCAGCCGGTTTTCGCCGCAGAAAATGCATGCGCCTTTTAAAAGGCCAGAGAGGAAGGACTCGAGCGACTCAACGGGTTTGCAATTGTGGATTTATTCGCGTCGTGTCGATGCAATAATACGGCTAATGTCGACGGCAAATCGCTTTATGATAACGGCACAATTGAAATTTTCCTCAATTCGCTCATTTATGATTTGCGAACCTTCGCCACATCATTATTACACTGTCTGTCATAAATTTTCTGCGTGGCTCTCTGTGTGTACGCGCAGTGTAATCAGCATTACTCTCGTGTCTTTTACATCATGCACACACCACCATAAACTACATAAATTACAAATTACGTAGTTACACATACTAACTAAATATAAATTAGTACTTTGTACACATAAAGTACATTTACAAATTACAAATTGTATAACCATTTGGTTATTTGTTCATTTTGCTGTTGTTGCTTTTTTTTGGTTTTCTCTCTTTGTTGGGTTTCGTGCACTGCTTGCGGCAAATGAGGTGAGACGAAAAGTTTTCAGTGAATTTTAGGGTGGAGGCGGAGGGACAGAGCGGGAGGAAATGCTTGCACCTTGCACTAATTGCAGACAGGTGTTAACGAGACAACTGCTGAATTTGTTGTCACAGTTCACATGATGACAATTTCATTCTTTTGTTGTTTGCGCGAGTTGTGTCAATAAAGTACTAAATAGAGCGTTGACAAACAATTTAATAGACTTTTGCTTGAAATTTTAATCAAAAACCGAAAAAAATTTTTATTATTATTGCACATGAAAAGCAATCGTTTTTTACATTTTATAAATAATTGATGAATTATATTTTAATTATTTAATGTTTAAAAAAATATATGAAAATTAACAAAACATAATTTATAATAATAAAGAAAAAACTGTTTAAACAAAATAAAAATGAGATGAGTTAAGTCGCTGACAATTGTGCAATAAGATAAAAATATAATGAAGGAGAAATAAATAAGAGAAACAGGAAACTTGCTATTTTCTTTGGAAAACACACAGAGATAATAATAATAAGAAGAAAACCAGCAGTGAGTGAAATTAAAAACTCGATGATATAAGTTTCATCTGTGAGATAGATAATAAATTGTCTGTCGCGTTATTTACAGGAATCCTTTTAGTCTCGCTTTCGGTATCTTTCAATCAATTTAATCAATCGTGGCTGGAAAAAAAAATAGAAAAGCTTTCTTCTGGTCATTTAAGATAAAAACGATGTATCTCGTCCCCGGGATAGAAGCGGACAAGTTTCGGCCATCAACAAACATTACGTGCGCGCCCACAACGAAATTCTGAATTCCACATAGAATTTAGTGCCTACACAAGTTCCCTTTGAAAAAAAAATACTTTACAGGGCGTTTCTATTTTTCAATTTATATCAAATTATTTAAAATAAGTTCATTTATTATTTTAATTAATTAATTAATTTAAATAAAAGTGTTGTATGATGAAACAACAACAAAATTACCTCATAGATTTTTTAGATAAATACGTATAATAAACCTAATAAATGAGTCACAATCATAAAATCCTTATCAATTTATACTTAGTTTGCTCAAGGATAATCAATTTACACACAATCTAAGCAAATCAAATTTTCTACCATGGAAAACTATAATAAAGCATAAGCGAAAACTGGAAATGCAGTATATAGAGATAGAATGGAAATTAGAAAATTATTGAAAATTTACACACCCTGTAAATGATTATTATTATTAAGTTGATGCAAGCATACAAGCAATCTATCCGGTTTGAGAAAATGTCCTTTGAGTAAAAGCAATCGTAATAAATATGTGGCTAAGGTAAAATTCTCTATGGAAATTTCAGTGGGTGTAACTTTACTTCTTGTCGGCATTTACTCAGAATAACACACTAACACATGCACAGAACATACATGCATTTAAAATGAATGAATGGTTGAACACCGATATTCAGAGACTTTTTGTCGAGTGCTAAAAACCCCTGAACGCGCGGTGCGAACCAAACGAAATTTACCGCCGCCGCCACAGCTTTTTACGACTCACGCCTCTCTCACTCCATAAATACTACGAATAAATGAGAAAAAAAAAGAAGCGCATATTTTAAGCAAAAGTACATAATATAAAAAAAAATTATATTTTCAATAAATTTTTTTTTTCAAATGAAATAAAAAAATTAACAATTTAATAAAAAAATAAATTATAAAATTTAAAACAAATTGAAAATTTTACCAATATAATAATTACAAAGAATAAATAGTAAAGTTAACGATCCTGTAGGTTTTAAACAGAGTTCGCGGTTTGTGCAACACGAGCCGCTAAGAAGAAGAAGAAGAAGAAGAAGTCTTTGTTTCTTCTGTGTGTGGCGTTCTATGAACTTTCTTCTCGTTGCACTCGCTTAATCTATGCACACAGTATGCATAACAATGGCCATTATTGATGCACTTTTATAGATTATCAGGTTGCGAATGTTTAGACTCTCAATTACTGTACATTTGTGCAGCACTTCCGCATCGACGGCACAGTCCGCGCTTTTAATTGCTTAATTAAAAAAGCCACTGCGACGCAAAATCTACACTACGCAATTTTAGTGCGCCATTACTTAATCTGGTGTACCTATTCCTACATAGAGGAGGAAAATAGGAACGTTCGACTCGGTTGGTACATTAATAAAGTCGTGAGCTATAAAGTTACGTAAATGTAAGGTCAAGACAAGAACGATGACTGGAGTCTAGTAATAATAATACGAAAAAACAAGCAATGACCTCGCTGTGGAGGAATTCACGAAGTGAAACTTATTATGGCAACCTTCTTCTTCTTCTTCTTCAGCTGCTTCTTCTTCTCCTCCGGTGCCTTTTCATCGGAGACTTACGATCTCTTCTTAATTTCAATTGTTTTAATTCTAAATGCCGATGACCAAGATTATCTGTTTTTATTAGGTGTGACCGTTCCATTTAAATCAATCGTTTTGTTTTCAAGTTTTATTCCTTTAGAATTATTATATTTTTCTAAATTAATTAATTACTAAAGCAAAATTAATTTTGCGTTTATTTTAAAATGTTAAAAAAGCAATTTAATAATTTTAATAATGTTTTAATAAACACTAAATAAAAAACAAATCATTTGACGCGAAATTTAAATAGATTAAGCACTTTCCCAAAAATATTCAGCTTCTTATTCCCATAAGAATTCCAAAGTAACAAAAAGCCATCATTCAGCAAGCAAAAAAGAAAAAGCTTCTAAAAGGCTTTTGACGACGAAAAAAAAAAAGTAAACAAATCAAATGAGAAAAAGCAAACAAGGAAATTAACCACTTGAAGTTCCCATTGAAATAAAATCGCTCGTCACCCGAAGACACTTTCGAGTCCAAACAAAAATACGAAGGAGTGAAAATCCGTAAGTAAACTTTGGAAACCACAGACGGTCACGGTTTCGTAAACTTTTCCCTCTAAACACATAGCACACAATAATTTAATACCGGTGCAAACGATATGTGCAAGTCTATGACTCTCCATTCAGTCACACGCACGAAAAGATCGACGATAGAATTACATCGGCTTCAGTTTCGTCGCTGAAACTGGAAGCACTGGGACTCACAACTACAAGCACCAGCACAGAAATAATAATCTGCAGCGACGAACAATACGTAAAAGGGTTGTTGCAGAAGGTCTTAACCGGATCGCCACGCCGCGAACATAACTGTTTTGCATTGCATGTGTAAAAAAAATGGCAGTGGTTTAATTTTTTGGTGCAATGAGCATTGCACAGGAACTGCACAACGGCGTGTTCAGTTCGTTGAACGTGCAGAGTCGCTATTGCAAATATTGTTTTTAGCGAATATAATGCTCTCTTCAAAGCTTTTTAGTATTTTGGTCGATGCATTCAATTGGGGTCCCCTTGTTTAATTAAAAGCTTAGTGTTTTCAGACAATACTATTGTAGTATTAAAAAGCCAAACAGTCTATTTTAATCTCTTTACTTTGCATTGTTCTATCTAACCGTTTTTTTTTTAATTCTTTTTTCATTTTAGTGTGTTTGATTTGATTCGGCTTGGAAGTGCAATGCACGAATTGTTTTATACCTTTTATGCTTCGCGTAAATTTTCTTTACTTAGCACTAATTGGAAAGTGGGCACTGCAAGAAGAGTATAATTGAAATTTATGGCTCGCGATTTTCATTTTTCTTTTATTAACTTAATTGACTTAGTGTTTCTTTCAGTTCAAAGGTCAGTGGCTGCCCTTAGTAATTCTAGTTTTTATAATTTACATAAAGTACTAAAAAATCATATTTCCATATTTCAATTTGTGCAACAAAGCAATTCACAAAAACCAAATAGTGCTAAAATATAATTGGTTTAAGTAATTGTGTAATAAATCAAATATTATCATGTTTTGAGGTCAGATAATCATCAGTTATGCTACGAAATAACCGCAAGTATTTTTTATTTCTTATTTAACGGTTTCAATGATCAATGATCAATGATTAAAATATATAGCAAAATCGGTCAGCAAACAAAACGATGATAAATTTCATTTAAGAAATGTAAATAATTATTAATTCTTATGTTTATTATTTAAATTATTTATTCAAAAAGGAATCCTTGCTGAATTTCTTCCATAAATTATTATACTCGTAATACGAAACAACAAAAAGGAAAAAACATTTTGCAAATAATAACATTCAAGAAGAACATTTAATCGTTGAAATTGGAAACAACAGCATGAAAAGCAAATTTTCTAAATAATCCACACACAGCTAAAATCTGTCAACGAAAGAGGCAAATTCCTGTAAATCGCGTGGGTGCGAAAAACAATCGTTCGGAGTGTATAACTGTTGTTAGAACATTTTACAGTCCGATAAATGAACGCCATGGGGCCTTCATCAACGAAACACAAATACCTTTGTGCTGGTTTCCAACATGCAATTCTTGCAGTCGCGAATAATTCGAATATTGAAGGGAAATCGGAAGGCACGTGCAGCAAATCAGCAAACCGCTTAGAAGAGCGCAATAATAGCCATTATCATTAAGACTAACAATCGTACAAAACGCACAGAGACTTTTAACGAGTTTCATGACATTACCAGATAGGAAAGTGGGCATTACATTTAATAAAAGAGAGAAACAGACGCTACCGTTGATAACCGTTACGCAAATAAAGCAAATATTTCCGCGTATACCTAGAGCCAGATAAAGAGCGCGAGTTTTGGCCTTTAAGAAAGGTCGCTCTTCAAAGAACAGTACACCTGGAGGCAATCCCGATGTGTAATTAAGAGCGCAAACGAATTTATTTACGAGCAAACTGGAAATTGTGGCATTCCGATCGATTGCGACACACAGGCCTCGTATAGTAGAGAGGAAATGAGAAGATATAGCCGGGGCCGAAAAGCGGGGAAATTTTTCGAAAAGCCGCACCTGTTACGCGACCGTTGCGGCCGAACTTAACGGTTCAAAAAGAAGTCATTTTTTGGGTAGATGATGATGCGAACCTGCCGAGGACGAGAAGCTGCTGCTGCTGCTGCCGTTGCTGCTGCTGTGGCGTATTTGAAAAATCCGTGTAAATCCACGTACAAGGCACAGATGCACCAACAGCACTTAAAAAAACCACCCGCGATTCACCTGTAAGCCACTGAATGTAGGCGCACCCCCGTCGCCGTCGTCGAATTCGTGTAATCCTAATCCGAAGGGCACTCTCGTCGTGAAATCGAGCGCGAATTTAAATCGGTCCACGAACCGCCGATTCGAAACAGACGGTTACGTTGCGTTGTCGGCTTAGTAGCGAATACGACTCAGACTCGGCTCAGCCGTTTTGTTGAATGCCTGAACAACCTGTACAGGTAACATGGAGAGGGGACTTACTCCTTTGCTTAGCTGCCTTTACCTCCATGCTGTCGCTGCGTACAACATACGTGGCCGGCAATATTAAAATATATGTTATGAAATGCATTCATGTCGGACTAGTTTTGCTCACAATGTAAATACACGTCTAGTTCTCTCGCTTTGGCGCTCCTACGCAAAATTGTTCCATCGGCAGCGCGGCTGCTGCCAGCCCAGCGAATGACAAGAGGTCCATTTTTTCGATCTTTGGCTTTTAGCTGAAGCATTTTCTTCTCCCGAGAGACAGCGCTTTACTTGTGCTGGCTGCCTTTCTTACTTAAATGGCAACCACGCGCATGCACGACTCACTTAAAATATGATTTCGTTTAGGTAAGAAGTGCGCAAGAACTGCTTTCAGAATTCTTCTAACGAATTATTTTCGAACGAACGGCGGCGGTAATTAAATGTCCGAATGTTTGATTGCAGTATTATTGTTTTCTTGCTTCGGTATTTTAGCCGCAGGCTACCTTTATGGAATTCTCTTCTTTGGTATTGCTCTCTAAAGGATTTTTGACCATTGTTGTTTGCATCGTGGAGGCATAATTACTTTACAGCGTAATGATTTTCTTGTATGGAGAATTACTAATGAATTATTTGTGGCGCTTATGCAATACCTGTCACTGAATATTTCCCTAAAGAAATGTTTTATAAAATAAGCATTTGTATAGATATATAATTTACTAAATTTAAATGAATAGAAAACATTTTATGCATTTTTATTTCTTAGAATTTAAAGAATTTCTATTACTAAAAAATGCATAGTCATTTGAATTAATTGAGGGATTTATTATAATTGAGCTAATTAGCTCTTTAAAGGGACCGGCTAATTATCCTTTATAATTTCCAAGACTTTCATAACTTAACATTAACTTTAACTACAAAAAAAAATGGCTACTTACAAATAAAAAAAAAATATTCAGAAAATTTAAAACAAATTAATGGATTCAATTAAAAAGCAGATAATTAAATTATTCAATATCAAAAGAATGTAAAGTAAAAACTACTGTTTCATGAATCGATAAATCGGTAAGCTAAAAATAACTTTAGAATTCAGAGATGGAAAGACATTACGTAATGGCAAATACCAGAAATAAAAGATAAAGTAAAAATTAATAGTAAATCATTAACAAAGTAGAAAATGAAGTGTAAATTATCGACGGTAATGCGTACGCGATAAGTTAATATATAGGCTCTATAAACACACACTTTAACGACGATGACTTTTAATCATCCCAATAAAAGTATAGGCGGTATATATATATATGTGTAATGGAGAGGAAGAAGAAGAAGAAGAAGTAGAAGAAGAGGACGAAGAAGAAGGAAGAGACGCTTTCACGAGCGAAAATGGCGCCTCGGCATCTCGAGAGGATGCTGGCTGCACCCAGAAAACCGGGCCCAACAGCACAGCAGCAGCAGCAGCAGAAGAACATTCTTCTTCGAAAATTTTCATTGCGCGCCCCTTCCTCAACTTCTTTTTCTTCAACTTAATGAATCGTACTCTTTTTTACTTTTTTATATTAATGCTCAATAATAATAAGAAGAGGATTAAAGTGCTGAGACAAAGATAGTATGACTTGCAAAATGAAAAAGATTTATTTTTTAACTGGAAGCTTTCTTTTTATTTAACTTATTTATCAATAATTTTTTTTAATGAATTAATTAATTTTCCAGTGGCAAACTAAATTATTTTTTTAATCTTTAAAAAACCTTTAAACTTTAAATAAATAAAATTGATAATATAATTAGTAAAAAAATAATTATAAAGGCAGTAAATCAGTGGAAACAGATCTTGGAAATTTGAAAAAATCAAAAGTGCTACTGTAAATTAGAAAAAAAAAACACCCTGTAGCACCTGTACAGATAAAATCCACACAAACACATTGAAAAAAAAAAACCCATAGAAAATAGAGGGAGGGAGTGAGAGAGAGAGAAGAGCAAGAAGAGAGGAAAAGAAAAGGAGCCGCATTCCAACAGGTGTTTGTAGGTTAAGGAATTTGGCTTGAAAGACGACCTAGAGACTCGATTACACACGTGAATTTACACTCTCGGCTTTAAATGTGTGCACGTATATGCCTCTTATTTATTTCTGTATGAGTGGATATTAAATTGCGGTTTCTTAGCGATAGTGCTTAATGCCCTTTGCTCCGCAGGACGCTTCCACTCTTCAGCAGCAATTTCTTGTTTTTCCTTTTGTTGTCCTAGGCATCCATTCTTACAATTCTAACTTGTAAAAGCTTTTTTCCGAAAATTTTCAAGTAAAAATTAAATATTTAAATACAGTTAAAACTTTTAATTGATAGTAGAAATTATAGTGACATAACACAGTATAAAGTTTGAAATGAGAAAAGGAACTGCTCATGATGAATTCTATTAGTTTCCGCTGAGGAATCCTCCAAATAATGTTTTTCCCTTGGCGGTGCAACGAGCAAAATTTCATTAAAATGTATAACCGCGCCGACATACACTTGAAAGCAGAAAGTGCCGACAACCGCCCCCGATGGGATATGCGCACTCGCTGAACTTTCTGTTTTTAAAAACGGCGTGCCGAATAAAAGGCAGGGTTTTTTTTTATGTGAAATGTTATTGTGTAAATTGTTTCCGTAAAGAGTTGTTTAGGGAATTGGCTTTGGAAATTACTTACTGCTATTTTTTGTGAAAATTTTTAAAAATTTAACAATTAATTATTCCATGGAAAATAATTAAAATATTTAAAATTAAAAACAGCAGCAATTTTTAAATTAGTACTTTTAAATTTGTTTGCAAAGCTTAAAAAAAGTTTTAAACTTTATTAAAGATCTAATTAATAAGCTAAATCCAGGAGCAAATTAAAACTATTTAAAGAACAAAAAGTGCAGACCGCAGAAATGCCCAAAAGATAAATTAAAACAATTAAAGCAACCGTTGCGAAAAGGAAGAAGGGTAGAGCAGCAAATCTCTTCCTGTTTTGTTTCCTAGCGGAAAATTTATTTCCGCAATCATAAAGCGCATTTCTTTAAAAGCGGAACGGACTTACAGCAAAAGGAGGGAAAAAAATAGCAACGAATATAAGAAAAGAGATCGCTGAGATGCGCCACAGAGGAAAAGCACAGGGGAAATATAAGTTTGCCTTTTCAAGTCCTGCCTGGACCAGAAATAATCTCTGGGTTTTCTTCTCGCAAAACGACTATAAGTATCTGGAATTATTTATTGTTATTATTGCGGTGCACGATGCAGGTGCAAGACATCATATTTCTCATCATCAAGTGCATTTCTATTGACACATCATTGATGCTGCTGCTGCATCTCTCTCGTAGCATCCGAAACAAAGAAAACAGTAACATATTTGCAAGAGAGATTTATATTCTTTTCGAGTGGAAACTGTAAATAATGACTTTTCCATTCGTAATAACTTTTGCATTTTTAAATTGCTGTTTTCATGAAAGTATTACTTGTAAATCTCATAAAATGCAACGTAACATTTACTTTTTCTCTATATAGTTTTATTTGACTTTTTTTTCTAAAGTAAATAGGAATTCATTAAGGAAAAAAATGCAATTTTTGTTTGGGTAATAATTTCATCTGCATTAACACAAAATATAATAATGAATAACAAATTAAACTTTGCTTTAAATTAGAAAATATAATGCTAAACTTTTATCTAGCCAATAAAACAAAGCTTTAACTAAATAAGCAAAACCATGAAATTTCAAAACATTTTTAAGCTGAAATAAAAACAGAAAACAAAAGCAGCAACAAGAAATGGGCAAACGCAAAAAAGAGAGCTTCAAATCAAATATATCCTGCGAAGGATCAAAAAGCAAAATCCGTTGTAAAAATATTCACATTCCATTTTGTAAGCTTACATGCGTTTTCCAGATTGAAAAAAAAAAAAAAGAAAATCGCAGTGATTTTTGAGCAGCAAAAGCAGCGAAAAAAATATTTGTTATTTAACGCTTTTGCTCTTGGGAGCATTAAGGGATTCTTACCGAGCAAAAAGAAAGCACACAAAGACGCTCATTGTGCATAAGTGTATACGCCAGCAAAGCAAACGACGCGAAGACAATTTAGCTCACGCATGACGCCATCAGCAAAAAGGACTAAAGATAATGGACATGGAATAGGCCCGTCGACGAGAGAGCCAGACAGAGCAGCGCTGAAGAAGGAAGAGGATGTGTTTTTCCATCCGACGCTTTTGCATGCGTTGTATTCGGAGGTATATTGTGACAAGGATTTTCTGCTGAATCTGCTGCTAGCAGGTGTCCAGGACACTGACAATAACCACGCAACGTTGAACATGTCCCATAAAAGATCCGCAAAAAGTCTATTTGCATTTCAATTGCAGAGCCGCTGAAACAATCAGCACAATGCAATTTTAAGCGATATTTATATTATTAATGAATGAGGCTCTTATTATATATTTTTTTAATTGTTTCTGTGTCTCATGGAAAATGTATTCGTTGCTGTTGTTATTAGTATTTTCGAACGATAGAAGAGTAATGAAAATAGGACAATGTGTTTATTATTTCATTAGCTTTATTGTTTTTTGGTTTTATAACTTGCAGCAAAAATAATTCAATGCATTAAATGCAACAGTAAAATGTTTTATTGTTGCAATAACAAACCAGTATAAAAAGCTTTTGCTTTTTCTGACATCGTAAAAGTAAATAGAATTTTCTATTGTACCTGCAATATTATTTTTATACTGTAATTAAAAAAAAAAGTTTAAAATGTTTGCTTTAAAACTTTTAAGTATAGTGTCGTTTTTTTTTTCTTAATAAAATAAATAAATAAAAGAAAAAAGAAAAACAAAGTCCATTTAATGCTAAACAGCAATCTCACCTAATTAATAAATGAGGATATGATGGATCGCAGATTTTTGGGGCGCAAAAAGGGCGCTCGTTTATTACGCAACTTGTCAGTTGCCAGATAGCTTCGGTTCACCCCCTGAAGAAATACTAAAAATAATGATTACATATTGCGGACGTCCGCTATGATTTATTGTTGCATGCCCCGATAGAGTTTTTCTTTGCGAAAAAAATAAAAATATAGAGAAGTGCCAAAAAAGGAGCGGTTTAGAGCTAGTAGCAGCAGCATACTTAATTAATGCCGTTTATAATTTATTCGCCAACAACTTTGCGGCCAAGTTTGCCGTATACCGTCAAATAATTTCTCCTAGAAGGAAAACTAAATGTGCTTTTATGATAATAATGCGCCCGGAGAAGATTCCGCGCTTCGAAAACTTCCTAATAAATGATGCAATAATTACCTAATAGTGGTAAAAGTTAGGACTCGTAAAAAGTTGTTATCTCCGCAATAATATAGAAGAGTCGTTGGGGATTTTAAATGGTGGAGGATGGCAAGCGATTGGATTACCTAACAAGCAGCAATCCAGAAAATTACTTAATTTTACCTAAGTAGTGGCGGGTGCAAGTGGGAAATCCTGCGGGATCGATGCGAAAGTGTGTTAATCACGGAAAAGCCTCCGTTCTTTTGCCCTCTGTCTTGCCGTTTGCATTTCTGCTTCCCAAGCCACTCCTCCAGTTGGTTGCTAATTAAAAAACAGACACTTTCGGCTTAAACAATGACTCGGTGTCTCTTCTTTTCCAATTCAAGAGTTTACTCTTTTAAAACAAAAGGTCACAGATTTAACCCTTTTTGCAATTAGTATTATCTTTTTCTTTTGTAACTTTTTCTTTAATTCATAATAAAGTATTCATAAAAAGAATTATTAAATCAAAAACGACGCATATTGTATTTTTAATGTCGCTACCGAACAATTAATTAATCCACAGGAAAACGTAACATCATTAAAAAACAAAAGGAAGCTCTCAATGAATCGATACAAATGCAACGAGTAAAGCAAAGGTAACATTTTATGAGGACAAAGGGCTTGGCGTGGTTCACCAATAGTACTCTATTGCACATAGAAACGACCGCACCAGTGAACCATTATGATAATTTGCGGTTTTTCCGCGAATACGTTAGTCAACGGGACTTAGCGGCGGCGGAGGCGCCGGGAGAGAGAAGAAGCTCAGCGTTGAAACAAAGAAGCAGCCGGAAAATATGCACGAGCGACATTATTATCAGACCGTCGTACTCGGGGAGAATTTATACTTTGTTAGAACAATAAAAAGCGCAAATAGGTTTAGGCGGAGATAAAATAATGCTTACAAGACGTAATTTATGGTTGCGAAAATGGGAAAATCTTCACGACCACTTTAAAGCACACATATTTTCGCACATATTCGCGCAAACATCAAAAGGACGAAAGCAAAGGATTTATAGGTTTGTACATCCGACCGCACTTTTACGGGCAAAAATGCACTATAGAAGAGCGCGCGAATTGATTGCAGTGCATAACGGTAATTAATGGACTTTGAAGACACTTAAATTTGGCCGCAATGTCTTAATTACAAATGTTTGGGCGAATTCCATTAGACCTCAGAGCAATTAATACGGAAAGTCCCTTTACCTATTTGCATTCATAATTTCATTACAGTTATTGGCAAGTGTGTAATCTACGGTTGCTTCGGGACGTTTGTTTAATATCTAAAGTGGTTTCACAAGGGCTGAAAATTATAAAGACTAACAGTGCGAAATCAGTTTGTAAAAAAACATTAAAAAAATTAATTATTTCTAAACATTAACTTTGAATATTCAAAACATATATTATAAATTTTAGGGATCAGTTTTTTTTTTTTTTCATTTATAAAGCTAAGCATCCGCAGAATAGGCAATTTAAACGCTGTCACTAAGCAAACACCCGCAGATTAGCATCAGCAGAGAGAAAAAAATTTATATATCCGCGCCTTAGTGAAAATGTGCGAGCCACATAATGAATTTTCCATTTTCGCATTGTTTGGCGCGCAATGAACGCTTTTAATTTCGACCGTGGTGCGAAAGAGGTTTTGAATAAAATTCGCGTAAATCAATGAACGGCGCTTATAATCTATATATAGAGGTGCGTATATGAGGAAGTTAATAAATTGCCTTTAGAAACTATTATAGACTTAGCAGGCAGTGATTTATGGATTAATTGTTGCGAAAGTAATTTACGGCGTATGGTTTTTGAGCTCCCTTCGTATTGAGCCGCAACTTGCTCACCTTAGTTTTACGAGAAACGAGCTAATTTCGATTACGTTTAATTTCGCTAAGCCGATTTCGGACGCATTTACATTTCAAAAAGGTGTTTATTTATTTTCTACCTTTTGCTCCACGCGTATTTTATGCAAATCGATTTTATTCTTATTGTTATATAATTTATATATGAATTTAAAATGAGAGAGAGAAACGCGAATTTGTTTTCCCTGCAGGCTGCAGCACATTTCAAATGATAATTTTGTTTGGTTTTCCTACGCATAAATTAATTTATAAAATATACTACATCTCTAAAACTGCCATTTATTGAGATAAAGCAGGAAAAGTCAATACATGAAAAAGAAGCTTTCAAAGCAATAACCAAAAGTAGTCGAACGGAATCCAGTAGTATCCAAGAAAAAGTACTTGCGCGCGGAAAAGAAACAAGTGCCATTGAGCCATTGAGAGTTGATTTAAAAAGCAAAGCAGCCGCTACGGAAATTCGCAAAGAAAATGAACGAGTTTTTAGTTTAATTTTTTTTCTCTCTCTTGGCAATGTCTATAAAGAAGTCCATTCGTTGCGCTCGTTAGAAGTTCACATTTAAAGGCGAAAAAACTAACCCCTCAAACCGAGCAAAAGAAAAAAAAAATCAACAGCTGAAGAATAAAACGTCATTCGTGCAATTGGTTTCCAAAGCCGAAAAAAAAAACAACGCCGATGAAGAAGAAAAGCAAAACGTTTTATAATGACAGATTTGCCTTAACAAATGTTGTTAACGTTGCTTGTGCGCGAGACAAAAAGCAAATCCGATTTATCTAATCAATTTAACGGTCTCCCTGGAGACATTTAATGAAATTGCATTGTTTTGGCTGTTGTCCTTATAGATCCTTTAATAAGATTAATTATCTTATGCGCTTAAATGCCTCCTTTTTAAATCTCTACAGCTACACGATGTCAATTACCCGGAACATTTTGAAAATGAACACACAATTTGCTAAATTAACAAATAATAAACATAAAAGTCAAAAAGAGGTAACTTTTTTAAATTTATATTTATTGTTGGTTTTCATCATTCAAGTGGATGTTGAAATTCAAAATAATTACTAGAGGAGAACGCGAAGAAGCGAAATTCATTAAAAATTATTTTCTACTCGTTTTTCTTGCACGGGGTGCTTTTTGCGTGCCGCTGCTTTAGATTAAATGTTATAAATCGTCTTTGAATTACGTTTGCTAAAATACTGCTCTGCTGCTCGAATGTACTGCTACTTTTCTCCCGCTTCGGTTTTTTACTTTTATTTTTATTTAAGGACGCAGATAAATTTAAGATGAAAGTTACTTATTTAATTTCAAATATTAATTTTGTTTCCTTAATCAGTTAATTTCTTTTTTGATTAATAATATAATATAACAAGATAAAAACTATTTCTAGACGAGTAAAAGCAAATAGTTTTCACATATAAAGGAACAATGATTTACTTTTGTTACTTGGTTCAACAAGTTTGCACACAAGAGTTCTTAGAAGAGAGAAAGGAGATTCTGTTGCTTTATTTACAACAATTATCTGTAACCTAAAGGTAGCAAGTTACTTTACCAAATAAAGCTTTGTTGCTTTGGCTTCCCACTTTCAGACAAAATTCATTTTATCTTGTACTGACCAACAAACAAAATATTTCTTAAATTAAATTAAATTAAATTTTTTAAAGTTATTTTTGTGTAAATAAAAAATAAACTAAAATTTAAAAATTACCATTGATTAAAAGTCTTTTATCCAAATAGTAACTTTAAGTCAATAAAACGGCAAAACAAAAACCAATTAGCCCTTTACAACGCTCATTTTGCAATCAACGACCCTCTGTGAAACTAGTTTCTTGCAAATTTCAGCACATTTTCGAAGGGCTGACTAACAAATTGGGAATCTCTCGCGAGAGAACTATTGGACATTTAATTAAAACACACGCACGCCAAGAACCCTTTACATTTTCCGCACTCCTTTAATTAGACCCAAGAATCGCATTTTAAGGACAAATCTTGACCTGCATACCTAAACATTATAGACCTCTTCCACTTCATCCATTTACAAGTGCTACTGCTGACTTTTGTTACTGAAACGTCGCTCCTGCTGCTGCTTCTGCTGCTGCCGCTGCAAGAAATTAGTGAAGAGCCAATGTACTGCATGATGCAAACAAGGGAGACAAATAAGGGCTCGAGAGCAGCGAGATAGACTGTAATGGAGCGCGCGCTGATAAAAAGGGTGTTTGAATGGAAATCAATTGAGTGTAGGTATCGCGGTCAGGAGTACCGAAGCAACAGTCTGATATATGGAGGCGGCTCTATTGCAATGCCGTCGCATGCGATTTACATATAGATTACTTGGCGGCTTCGAACGGCCCCCGATCACGTCGTCAAAGGCCGTCTTTAGCATCCAGGCCAAACCTATTCAGTGTGCTAGGATCCAGTTTTACTAAATAACCAACACATTTGATCTTTTTCATTATTTTTTAAAGAACTTTAAGAAATATACTAAGAAGTGAATAGAAATTTTAATTTTGAAAATTAATTAATAGAAAAATGAAGATAAAGTAAGAAACTTTAAGTGCAGTGCTGATAAACAAAGTAATGGCGAAAACGTCAGAATCAGAAGTTTTAATTTAGCGGTGGAGGCGGTCGTGGGGCGGCTATTTCGTAGCGCGATGTAATTACTTATCAGTTGTGGAGAAAAAAGAATGGGAAGAATGCGCTTGTCTGTATAAAATTTATGTATATATTGCGGTATTCTAATTACAGTAATGCGGATTCCTCATTAATGAATTATTGCTTGTTACGCGTGTTTGCTGCTGTACATTTTATGCATAGTTACATTGTGCCAGCTACTGTTTTATTATAATCTAGACAAGACAAGAATGTGTACGACGACAATAAGTTTAAATATGTTTAGCTACTGAACATTTGTTTGACGACTGCGCTCAAATTAGTTAAACGCTTTGTTATCTCGTCTGTTTCACACCTTAAATTCGATGTTTGCTCTTAATTAAAATTTCCATTAGGTAAAACACACAATTATTTTAAATTTTCACTTGATTATTTCATAAAATATCATTTTCTGGAGTATTTAATTTATCCTTTTCTAAACTTAAAAGGAAGAATTTATGAAGGAAAAAAGAAGGCTTTTGTTTAAGTCAGAGGGATGAACGAATCACAAATATCAAAATCTTCAAGCTTTCCATGACGTCTTGGAAATTACTTGGAAATCCCTCTCCGAAATTATTCCCGCCGTGTCACTTTATTAATTCTGGCTGTATGGCGCAAATAGTTTGGCCGGAAAATACCGATCTCTTCTGTTTTTCTCCATCCGCTCTTCCGCCTCTTCTTTCCACAGCATCTCGCCCTTCCGTTCGCGCAACCGTGTAATTAAACTTTAAAATTAATTGTTTATTGGGCCGCGTCAATTTAAAAAGAAGCTTTTCCCCCTTTAACAAGACCCGGAAAATTGCTCGCTCGAGTTTTTTAGCTGCTCTTCTTCCATACTACTGAATATATCTTTGTCAAATTGTTTAGCTAATTATACTCTGCTCATTTTGCTTTAACGAGCTCGGACTTTTCTTCGAATAATAAATTAAGAAAAAAACAAGCGACAATTAATTACTGCCGCTGCTGGAAAATCAATAAAGATATGTACGTTTTTAGTTAAATTTAATGCTAGTACAGCGCGGAGCTCCTTTTTAATTATGTACAACGAGTAAATTAATTACATAAAGCATATTATGTAAAATGATGTTCGTTTAAAATTATATTACACAACTTTATCACTTTTTCTTTTATTAATTTTATTCACTTACTGCGTGTATAAAATATATTAAAAAAGTTCACTTCAAAAAAAATTAATTTTTAATTAATTATTTAATTAAAATTTGTATTGTTAACAGACAACTGAAACCAATAAAAACTGGTGTAATGAAAAACTCTGCGGAAATCCAATGAAATCTCATTAGAAACCTGAAAATTGCGTAAATTTCCAACTCCAAGTGCATTTAATTTTGCCATTCAATACCGGGAATTGAAAGCTAAATAATAAAAAAGCAAAAGCCGGAGAAAAGCCAGAGGAGAAATTTAACACCCGCTCAATGGAACACATATACATACAGTTTCTATCTGTAAACGTCTTTTATTCGTTGTTGATCTTTTTTTTTTGAGAGATGCGATTTAATTAAATCCTTAAAGAGCTTCTAGCAGACGAAGGGAACCGTCTTGCAGACAGAGCATCGTCGATCATCAAAAGGAAGAGCAACTTTTTAATTTAATCAGAATTCGTTCAACACATACACATTCTTGCAACAGAGGCTCTTTGTCTCGCAAGTTATACTACATCTTTGAGAAGCGTTGCAGCATACGTGTAGCGGCAACACTATGGCAAAAAGCTCTCTGGAAGAGCGAAGCACAAGGCTCGCACATCTCCATAGCTACCATAAACGAAGTACCATAATTTAATTAGACGTCTAACTAGTTGCTGCCAGTAGCGATGGGGCAAGTAATGAAGCTGTCGTACATCGGGCGCGAGATTAATCTGATGCGTAATCCCCGAATTACCCAAATGATAAATGCCGCAGAGTTCGATAGGTATTGCCGTTATTAATTATCGATAGCACGTCTAGCTTTTGCGTATTATACGTACCTACGGTGCTTCCCAATAATTAAACCAATTATTTCCAAATAAACAAAGTGAACATATAATTTTAGAAATAAAAAATAAAAAAATTATAATATCAATAAAACCACAAATTAGAAGATTTTTTATTAGTTATTTTTTAAATGAAGAAGAAAATGTGACTTTCAAGAAGCACTGTATGTGTAGCTGTGGAAGCCATACTTAGTTAGCAGGACATTGTAGATAGATGAGAAAGTGGCGCTTATGTTACACCCACAGCCAGTACTACTAATATAGTAACAAATCGAAAATTTTGATCAGTGCGCGTTAATGTTGCAGGAAACTAATGGCACACCCATGGCGTTATTGGCAAACGCTCCGATGGCAAATTGATTAACCGACATTAAGATCAAACCAAACGCTTCATCTGCACCCCCGCTTGCACTCTCTCTCTCTCTCTCTCTCCACCAGCACACACCCTTCGCCAAATTGCACTGCTTTATTTATGGCCGAAAGTCTTGCCCACGTTTCTGCATCGCAAACGCTCCGCTGCAACTTTTTCAATTTATTTCGTCTTTTAATGATTTACGAACCAACTTAAATACGCTTATTGATGACTTTTCAACTATTTAATTTCTTTATTTATTACCTGCTTATTTACTTACTTCAAAAAAAAAATATTAAAGGTTTTCCGCCTAAAGCTTTTAATTTTAAAATGAAAAGTAGCATTAATAAATAAACACAATTTTAATGGTGTTGGCAACAGCAAAACAAATTACCAATTAAACTGCTAATTACTTAAACTTTGTCTGCTCTAATATTAAAATTAATACTGAGGAAAAAGACACCCAATAGGCTGCAAAAACAAGTCGTTTATATTAATGAAAGCAGGCCACAAAAAGGACGTATCACGCGACAAAAACGCAACTAGAAACAGGATCATTTGGCTGTTGTTTCTCCTTTTTTTTTTAATTACACTAAAAGTTCTCGTGCTGTATTCTTTTTTTTTTATGGAGAATTAATTAAGTTGGATGAGTGAATGAAAAACGGAATATTTAGAATATTATTTAGAATATATTGGACCTGCAGTCCAATTTTTCCAACGAATGGAAAATGACATCCGCAGTAATAGTAGTAAAGTGCTTGTCATCATTGTTTTAGATTCAGTGGGTACCTAACTAAATGTCAAGCAAGTGCTTACATATAGAGTCATCCATATCCGTTGGGCTTGACATTTCGTAAAGGAAATGAAATTACCCTCAGACTACTCTCGACGACTTTACGTCAGCCGCACCACGACGACAATTGACCAGAGACTGCGACTACATAAAGCCAGTACCCGAAACTTGTTTGATTTACTTTTGCCACCCCTCACAAATCCACCCTTCTCCCATTTCACAAATCGATTGCTTTAACACTGCAAAATACCTAGCAAAAAACATAATACCCGAGGAAAATATAAAAAAAAGCTTGTTAGAGAAATCAGAAATATTAATTCTAAAGGATGAAAGGAAGAAAAATGATTAAAGGAAGCAAAGGGCAACGGGCATATAGAGAAGGGGCAAAAGGGCCTCGAATAGATTAAGTGTGGCGAATAAGTAAACAAAACGGACGCGTATAAAGGATGGAAAGTCCCTGCCGGTCGCAATATCCGACGTAATAAGCACGCGACTATTAACTATGAATAACCATCCATGGTTACGGTGTGAATAATGCTCATTTATAACTGCGTTATCGTTGGAAATTCGCACGCGATTCGAATTCGAACAAAAGACACACAGAGGGAGAGAGGACTCACCATTAGTGCTGAGGACGGTATAACGCAGGATAAGCCTGCCGGAGCCCCATCGCTGCAGAATTTCCAAAGGATGATCGGTCGTCCTTAAAGGACACTCTGCAAAGAAAGATTCGCACCAATTATTAACAATGTATCATACTATGGGTACACAGAGGAAATGTGTATTGGCTTCAATCGATTTTCCTTACGATTGGTTTTTCCCGCTAGTATCGTCAAGGACGAAGATAAATATTGCAGAGAGCGACCAGTATTTAAATGTTAGGTCGATACTCACTATATGTGATTGTGGAAGTTTTATCTATGTGTACTCTCTTAGGATATTTTTCATTTCCCAAGTAGCTTATAAATAAAATTCCAATAAGTTTTACCTTCGTGCAAGGGTTAGGCCTTGACTCCCATTTTGGAATGGTAAAGGTTTTGTTGGAAATTTTCTATTAGGTTTATTGATTATACGGTTGTTTTTTCTACAAGTTTTCGTTGTCTGTCTGTCATGTAGGAAAATTTAATTAGTAAAATATTTTACGTAATTCAATGGTATTTTAAGCTTAGAGAAGAGCATTCTCGACCAATAATTGCAAATTTAATGAGACGAATTTAATGTAAACCCATCGTCAATTAGTGCCACCATTTACAGACCAAATACGCTAAACATGTTTCATTAATTAATTGCTCAATATTAGTTTTAATGCTTAATAATTGTTTATGGATGATCTCAAAATTACTAGTACACATTTGATCAGTTCACAAGCAAGCAAATTTATAAAATTATCATTATAGTTTTTCTAGATTTACAAAACAAAACAAAAACTTTAAAAAATACGCAGAATTCAAAGAGAAAATTTTACCCATTTTAATTTGAGGAATGAGCTTTTTAAGCCCGTTGTTTGTAGAGTCGCTAAATTTGGTGTTTTCCGACGTAACAATCATCATTTTTGTCGGCTTAGAAGCACTATAAATAAGCCGTTTATGCAACGCGACTGGTTGTAACTCAGGTACTAACTAACCACACAAATATTTCAATGATAAAAAGTGTACGTACCACCACCATCATTATCAATGGCGGTTCGATCGCCACCGCCTGTAATACAGCAGTAGCTACGGACCACAATACATACAGAGACAATAAATAAACATACACCGAAAGTATGTAATAATGCATGTCCCTCTTCGCTTTTATTGATTGCCATGATTAATGTAAAGTAAAAAGTGACGATTTCAAGGCTTTTAATTCTTTTTTTTTTTCAATAATAAAAATAAAGTTAAAAAATAATAAAAAAATCGTTTCAAATTTATGAGTCGTCAAGTTGTTGCAGAAATTAAAAATTATTAGAATTCTGTTAAGTTTATTAAGGATTAAGGATATAGTCTCAATTACATTATTTCCCTAATTGAATTTAAGAGTCAGGAGGGCAAACTTAGCAGCGATTTAAAGGGTTAATAACGGTTTGGCTAATCGAATTACCGTTCATTGAACAATAAAAGCAAACATGCGAGTGGTTTTCAATTAAAAAAATTATGGTAACTTTGGCATAATACATAAAAAAACCATATGTGTGCTTGCGTACATAGATTATGTATTAAGTAAGTAAATAAAGTATGTGGACTGAAAAGAAGAAGTGTACCAGCTGGGTTATATGTATTTTAAGACGAAGCCTCTTAGTGACTGACGGAAGGAAGGCTTTCCCATATCGTCTTTGAAAAAAGCCTTGCAAATAGGCATGCCGAAACCCTAATCGGCTTATCAACGTTCATTACACCCTTATGCTGTCAATATTTCCCCTCTAAACGGAAACTTATCGCTACAGTTGCACGTCCTTACACGACGCCAATCATTTTTCACTTAATATTAATTTTTTTCTTACCCTTTTCTTCTATTAATAAATTATTTGAAAAAATATTGAATAAAAAAAATACATGCAAATG
>JASKGO010004338.1:0-13421 GCA_030556065.1 Holobus sp. GC000080
ATGCTAACGGTTCTATAGAATTAGTAAGAGATTCAGTGGATTTTGAAAATTTTGACGTGCTTATTTCCGTCGTTAAGTTATTCAATTTTTTGTGACTTCTTAAAAGCATTTAAAAATTTCTACTGTGTACCAATATTAGGGTTGCATGGAGAGGAAAAAAAAACAAAATGGGAAAGTCTCGAAAAGTTCGCTTACCAATTATTCTGTCTAATTAAAAATTCGAAGTGGTCCAAGTGACGGCGACGCTTTCGGCGAATTGTGTCTTCAGTTGGTCTTTCGGTGATTTCATGACGAGAATTTGCTGTGGTCCTTCGGCGCGATTCTTGGGTGTTCGATCACTTCTGGCACCAATTTTGTAGTGTGTTACTACTACTTCTGACACCAGGTAATTTTGACGAATTACCAAACGATAAGAAAAATAAGATTTGGAAGATGGAAGTTTATTTTTGAAAGAAGTTGAATCGAAGAGAGCTGGTTTTAAACTGTACAAAAATAAGTGAATTTTCAGAAATTATCTTAAGAGCTAAAGGGAAGGGATGAAATAAGAAAATAGGTAGGGTTGACAATAAAGGGAGATAGTAAAGAGATTAGAGAAAGACTGTAATATAGCAATAAAGAATAATATAATAATAATAATAATAATAATTAGTGATTTGAGTGATCCCTCATTTTAAAGAGAATATATTTTTTTCAGTATTTTAATGGATCCCGCATAGTTTTGTTGTAATCAATTAATGAAATTGATGAACATTGCCCACTCCCACTTAAAGTATTAATGTTTCCATGGTTACGAAGTTATTATCGTGATCCAAAAACTTGTGGAAATGGGCATTTTGTATCAATTTCATTAATTAATTTCAACAAAACGATTGAAATGCGGTTTTCAATAAAATATTTAAAAAAAATATTCTCTTAAAAATGCGACTAAAATTTCACTTAAATCCATATTTTTGGAATGCACGCTAAGAATTTAAACACAATTTGTTTATAATGGAGACAATTATTTTAACAGACATCTATAAAATTGTTGTCTATACCAATTTCACGAATCATGAATAAATTTCTTTACCTACCATTACCTTAAATAATTATTATGAAGAATTGATTTTATAAAGCCACCGTTCTACCGAGCATTCAATAAAGTACTCCTATATGGATTGACTTGAAATCTTGGATCCAATGTCAGTACTGTAAAATTAAAGTAAATCAAGTTCAATTACTCAAAATAAAAACATTCCTTTCATAACTTACCATCCAGGCAGGTCCTTGATGGAATAAATGATTTTTTTGTTCATAAAATAGGGAAGTCTGTGTCGCAGTATAACCAGAAAAACCTTCTTCATCTTTGGACAGCAACTTCTCTTTTGTTGAAGTATACAGGATGCCCTTGAAAAGTCGGTCACTCTTCTTATTACATTACATGGCAACCATTTTTTATTAAAATTAAATTCAGGGATTTACTTAATCGTTTATTGTGGAGCCGCGTAGCGGTAAGAAATCCTAACAAACTTACGGTCTCGAGTCGCGTCAGCGCCAAGAAACACCCGGGGCTTTGCATCTTGCATCATATACAGGGTGGTATTTTATAAATGGATAATGGATATCGATTATTTTTTATTTGCATTTATTCATTTATCTATAATTTTTTTTTAGAAAATTATACACACTCAATTAAAATTTGTTGTCGAATTGATTGATGTTATTATTACCTTAAATTTAGATTTGCTTCATATATCGGGTGCTATTGAAAAATCGGTTACTCTTCCAATTTTTACGCTTGCCAACCATTTTTTTATGATATAAAATACACTTATTTAATTTATATATTAAATTTAATTCATTTTTAAAATTTTATGCATGACTTGATATAACAACCAAGATGTTATTACAAAATTAGCCACTCTTCATATTTTATATTGGGCCAACCGCTTTTTAAGAAATTATATTCATTTATTTCAAATGAATATTCGAATTGATTGATGCTTTTAAAATTTTATATTATATTTTGCATTATACAGGGTGACACAAGTTTTACTATCACCTCTGTCTTTTCTTTATTTACCAACCTTTTTATACCTAATTTAGTATACATGCATAAGACACCATTTCCAATTGGAATGGATAGTTATCATATTTACTCCACTTCCAGTTTCGCCGGAAATGATCCTAACTTTTGAGTTAGCCTGGAAAAAGAACTGATAGCCACTCCTCTTTTGTTGAAGTTACCGAAACTCTAATCATTGCCAAATTAAAATCTTATTGAAAGCATTGTGTTATATTCAGGGTGCCCTTAAAAAGTCGGTCGCTCTTCCTATTATGTTACGTGGCATCCATTTTTTATAAAAAAAAATTTCATTTATTTAAAATATATATTCTAAGCTTGGCATCATACTCAGGGTGTTAATGAAAAATCGCTTACTTTTTTTATTTTTTAATTCGGCAACCATATGATAATAATCATAATATTAAAAGCTTATATTGTTATTTGTAAAATAAAAATAAACAGGATGCTATAGTGGAGTATACAGGGTGTTATTTTATAATCGAATAATGGATATCGGCTATTTTCGAACCGCGCAGCGGCGAGATCGCAAACGTTGACGTCCTGCATCTTATACAGGGTGTTATTTTGGATATGGGCCACTGTCGATCCGCGCAGCGGCGAGACCGCAACCTTTAACGTCTTGCATCGTATACATACCGCACCTCCACAACAAACATTCGGTCTCAAGGCGTGAAGCGCCGAGAGACCGCGGGGGTTGGGGTGCGCGAAGCGCTCCCAGGGGGCGGAGCCCCCTAGTAAATCTTCTATAACTCCAATTTCATCTGGAAATTTCTCCCAGAAGTATTTCGACATGGACTCTGCAAAAGACATCGACTTTCATGCAGAAAATTTCTCCTCTAAAATTAGTTCCGCAATTTCATCCTCCACTTTCAAGGCCTCCCAAATGCAACACCAAAACGCTGGTAGCCCTCTCATCTCTAGATTCTAAATGATCTAAATTTTCAAAACCTTCAATGAAATCTTTACTTGCAATATATTCTAACCCATTGCATATCGACATCTCCTCAAAAAGAATTGAACATTTCTTTTCTACTTCTGACATATTTTGTAATTGGTATTTTAAATTTTGTGGCAATAAATTAGGTTATTAATTTAACTCCTGTTTCAGTGAAACCCATGGTAAGCCAATTTTGAATTGTTCTTACAGACTGAAGATTTATTTTTAACTTTGCAACCATGTGATGGTAATTTGTTGGTGATTTATAATACTAAGAATGAGCAACTTCTTCCATGCCTAAACTCCAGGGTTTTCGCTAGCCCTGAAGTAATTCTGAGAGAACTATTTCTCTTCTAACTTCGCTAGTTTTACGGATTTTCATTTGTTTCTCCCCAAGACGTTTAAAGTTCATTTTCTGTAATTTATTTTTTCAAACAAATTATTACCTTTATTGTTGGAGTTCCTAAACTATAACGAATTTCGTTTGAACTTATTCTTTGACTTAAACACGGGCTTGAGATAGTATTTTGAACACTTTCATCCAGCGTGTGCGTTGATATAGTTCTTTAACGAATTTTGGCTCGTCATCGATTTTTTTTAAATAGATCAGAGAATTTGAATTAAATTTTGCGTGAATAGCAAAAGTAAGTGGGTGGGCGCATTCCGAATGTTAACTGGGGCGTACGGCAAGCTACTTTGGACTGAAGCAGCGATTATCGGTGGTACAAAATGTTCTCAGAGGGCCGAGGAGTTGTGAACGATAAAGAGCGTGCCGGATGGCCGAGGACGTCAACAACGGGCGAAAACATTGATGAAGGGAGGAAAATAGCATTGGCCAATCGTCGAATTACCATTAGAAAAGTTGCTGAGGGCCTAAAGATGTCGATTGGCTCGTGCCATTCGATTTTTACCAATATTTTAAAAAAGAGCAGAAATAGAATTCAATTGATTTCATTAACTGATTCGGCAAGTGCTTCGTTGCACTTGCATTGAGCTGGTGTAGAGATGTATCGAGACCAAGTTCTCGTGCCAAATGATAATGCTCACACCATTGCGCATCCATCTCGGCTCTCAGCCGCCGAGAACGTACGAAAATCTCAGCTCTCCTTTTACTACCGCCATCTAGAATTCAGCTCTCCATTACCGAAACTCAAATCCTATACCAGTTGCGCGTCTACATAACACTTATTAGTCAATGTTAAAGTACTGGGCAATTACCAACCAATCAAATCTTCCGCAACCTATCTAGGAATCACCTTTCAACGCCGGCATAAAGGCCATTGCAAAAAAATCAATGCGTCGCCATTTTCCGCACCTCAAACGCTCCAGTTATCTCTCTTCTGCAAACAAATTAAGGTTTGTAAAATCTCTCATTGAAATACAGCTCATGTATGGCAGTGAACATTGGTGTTACAGCTCAAAATGTGAAGGTTCTAAACTTCCAACAACATTCAACAAAGCTGTTAGGCTAGCCTGTGGTTCCTACTGTATGGAACGAAATTCAGCTATCTGGGCTCTTTCGGATTCCATTCCCCTTGCAGTCAAAGATCGTCAACGCCGTCAAAATCTCATAGAAAAACTGTCGCAGCATCCTAACGAAACCATTTCTGGCATCTTCTCGTCCATTGGGACAATTCCAATACCAGCTCTCAGGGAATAGTAATTTTCGCTCAGTTCAGAGTTACATAAATCAATTTGAAAAAAAAAAGAAATTAATTTAAACGAAAATAATCGTCATGCTTGGTCGTGCTATTGGTCTTATAAGATTCAATACAAACAACACTGTGTACAATGTTATTTATGAAAAAAAAAATTATGATAATAAATCAATAGACATTCCAAATGGTGTATATATAGCTCATAAGATTTGGAAAAAACTATTAAATAAGGTCTATGAGGAAAATTAGTAATAAACCAGCACCAAGCCAAGAGAAATGCGAAATTGACAGCGAAGTTAGTATAGATTTCACTAAAGATGACTCACTGGCCGATTTGCTTGGCTTTGATAAGAAAATTATAAATGCAAATCAGGTTACGATTTCCAATAATAAAATTAAATAACAGAAATTGCAAACAATTAGAATTGATTGCTAAATCCTAAGTCAAATCTTAAATTTTGAAACCGAAAACAAAATCTTAATCGACGCACAGTACGGATTCCGCAAATTGCACAGAACCGTAATGTAATTACAAATTTAAAAATTTATTCAAATAATAAAATAGTAGAATGGAAAGATGTAGTTGATAATAAGTACAGTCAAACAACTAGAGCTTTCGTTAAGCTTTCTGATAAACATATCCACCCAAATACATTCGAAAAATGATAGTCAAATTAGCGGCTCAAGCTTTTAGTAAATCTGTCTCGGCGGCAATTTGTTGTGCCTCCACTAAACAAATTAGTGGTCGTAATGCACTTGAAACTTTATTTATTTTAAACGTGAGTAAAATTAAAAATTTTCACAAAGGCAAAGAATAAATCATGTGGCGCCCATAGCGCCTTTTCATTTTCGATCCCAAGTTCTTCCGCACGTAATGGTTAGCGACACTTTGTTTTGTGTTTCGCTAATCTTTTTTTATTTCTTTTATGAACTCAGAGCGCCGCATCGTAATGAGAAGATCAATCAATCGAATGCATGACGTACCAAATTGATCCACAATCGACCGTTATTCCGTTGGACCGGATACCGCCATGCCAGATTCGAATCTGCATCCGTTGCGCTCGTATATCGTTATAAAATTGTAAAGTAAAAATTGTATCAAAGTTATAAGATCATTTAATTGTGATTGCTAATTGCATTTAATTAAAATAATTAATTATTTCCAATCCGTAACGTAAATTAAATAGTGTAGTAGCTCGTTCAGCGGCGACTTTTATGAGATAAGTTGGAGAGTTTTTTTTTATCGTGCATGCTGGACCGGAAGTCTTCGAAGAGCATTCTTTTGTGCTCACCTCGCTAAAGCCGTACCTACGTAATTAGCCAAGTCTTCAAAAAAGTCTTTAGTGAGCGTGTAGGCCACAAACAAAATTTATTGATTGAATGGTTTTCAACAAACAATTAAAGCCACATTGTTTCTTTGGAATAATGTTATAAAAGAAAGTATTAATTTTTTTTCTGACCGTTAGAAATAAATAATTCTGTAATTCGTAACAGGGGTGGTTAGAATGCAACACCATCAGTAAAACAATTTAGCATTTCAACATAATGTTAACATTAAAATGGAAATGTTACTAGCTAATGATAACCGTGAACCGGATGACTTGGAAATGTTAGAATTGCCCGAAGAAACAAAGAATCAGTCACCCCTTGATATGAATGAAGACAATTTAGATTCCGAAGAAAAACAGCAAAATAACGACGGTTTCGCAATTGGAAATGACTCGACCCTCGAATATAGAGATAATATAGACTCCCTGAGCTAGCCAGTTAATCATTTTATGTTTAGAGCGAATCTTTGTCATAAATATGCAAACATACTGGTTGGGGCGTGCCGGTGCGTGTAATACGTCCGGATATCGTCACCAGGTGAAGAATATTGACGTGAATTGTCGGTAATCAGATATTTATTGAAATCAAACGAGGTGATTTGTTCAGCTGTTTTACATGAACTCCTTTATTCAGGTTTAAAGTTATTTTATTGCCGCTAAGAGCGCTCAGTTTGAGTACTTAGTGCGTGCGCACTCACCAAATGCCGCCCGCCTTGAATTATTGGTAATTCAAAATTAACAATTAACAGTTCTAATTTTGTTGATTAATTACAATGCAAATGTTACTTTGAAACCGAATACAGTTCTTTTGATTAGGTAGCGACGAGATTTTTTTCTTTTGTTTTTTATGGTTAACTAACAGACAAAACATAATTTAACAAAATATCTGGATATAAATAATTGAATTAATAAATTGTAGAATGGAATCTAGTACAATTTGTTAAAAAAAAAACAATAAATGTAGAATTTATGACTAGTTCCTCATCACCTCGTAAATCCACGCTATCAATTATTGACCGCTTCTGTTTTTTTACAGTGAATTTGCTTTGAAAATTTATTAAGTTACAATTTTACTTCACTGATATGTTAAAAACTTTTAAGACGACACAAGTTCATGTTCGTTGCGTTTGAAGCTGAGCTGATGGGCAATCGGCACAAATAACGGCTCGCTCGCAATATCGTGCCCTCATTCGTCTTGACTTTGACAACTCGCACATATCCATCCCTTGGTAATAATTGATAGCAGGACAACTTGTTTCGCTTTATAAGAGTTGTGTCGCGATCAGGTAGTCCTATGAGTGGTCGTCCCACCAGGAAATGACCAGGAGTCAAGGGAGTAAGGTCATCAGGGGATTAGTTTAAGGGTGTTAGCGGTCTTGAATTTAACACAGCTTCTATCTGCGGTAATACTGTTTGTAAATGCTCATAAGAAAGTATCTCATTTCCAATCATTCTCTTCAAAAGCGTTTTGACTGACTTTATGTGAGATTCCCAAAGTCCCCCAAAGTGAGGATTTCGGGGTGGAATAAAATGCCATGAAACCACAAGCGACATTAATTTTCGCTGTATATCGCCACAATTTTGTTCGTTTAGCAGAAATTGGTGTAATTTTTTTATCTCATTATTGGCTCCTACATAATTTCGCCCGTTGTCAGAGTATAATTTTGATACTGAGCCCCTACGTGCCACAAAACATCTGAAATTTGCAATGAATGCTTCCGTGGACTAATCCGACACTATTTCGATATGTATGGCCTTTGTAACAAAACAGATAAACAAACAAACATATACTTTTACTTGCTGATATCCACGCGCGCGACGGTCTTTAATATAAAAAGGTCCTGCAAAATCGGTACCCGAAACGCAGAACGGCGCGAGTTGAATCACCCGGTCTTTCGGTAAATTATCTGTAATTGCTTTAATTTCGGTAGGTTTTGTTTTGAAACATTTGACACAGTCATGAACAATTTTTCGCATGCACGATCTTCGGTTTGTTACCCAAAATCTTTCACGAAAGGCGTTTAGCAACTGTTGTGGTCCGCAGTGCTGTAAATTTTGAGGCAGTTCGGATTCAATTATTTTCGTTAGATGGTGTCTGCTGCCGAGCAACATCTGATGCTTAAAATTGAACGATTGTTCAGACTCTTGAATTCGTCCTCCGACTCTTAGGACACCGGTGCTATTGATAAAAGGAGACAAATTGTTTAAGCTTGTTTTCTTTATGAATTTGCTTGAATTTAGCGCTTGCATTTCTTCAATAAATGATTCCGATTGGGCTAATTTAGCTAAAACGCGCTCTGTATTTGCTAATTCATTTACTGTTAGCGGCTCGTATGTTTTAGATTTTTGCCTTAAATTACGAATGAAACACAAGCAAATTGCTGTTATGCGTAATAGGCGTGAATAGGACTAATATCTCTGGATTAAATCAAAGTTGTCTCGCACCTGCGATACGTGAATTGTTATGTCCTGCTGTTCATGATTGTCACTAAATTCACTAGCCTTCTGTAAGTAATTTTATCAAGTTTGTTAAGAAAACCTGGGCTATTCCACCATAATCTGTTTTTTGCCAACTCGTGCGGGTACGCCCTCGAGAAAGAATATCCGCTGGATTCAACTCCGATCGAATATGATACCAATCTGAAGGAGAGCTTAAAGCTTGTACATCAGCAACTCGATTCGCTATGTATGTTTTCCATTTTGATGGATAAGCGTTGATCCAGGATAACGCTACCGTAAAATCGGACAAATGGTAGAAACCACTTATTTTGATTTTTAAGATAGATTTAATTTTGAACATCAATAGCGCTAGTAAAAGAATTGCGCATAGCTCAAGCCGTGGCAATGTTGTTGATGGCAGGGGAGCAACTTTAGTTTTGGGTGCTAACAAATTGCAGCACACTTTAGTTGAGCTCATCGATCTTATGTATATACAGGCGCCGTATGCCCTTTCGGAGGCATCAGCGAAACCGTGAAGTTCTACAAAGTCGTAATCTGACGACAACATGCACCTAGGAATTTTTATAGATGAATTAAAATTGCATGCGAATGTTGTCCATATTGCCTTTACGTCATTAGGAACTGGGTCGTCCCAATTCAGTTTCTGTTTCCATAAATTTTGTAATAAAATTTTGGCAAGAACTGTAATTGGCGAGATAAGATCCGCTGCCTGAGGATGATTGTTTGTAAGAGACAATTTATTTTCTATAAATGGCATTTGAACCATATAACGACCGCTTTGATCGCTTTGATTTGAAGTGGTTTTCACACGTCTGCTCTTCAACAGTGTATATTTTCTTGGAATTAATGTATGTATCTTGCTCCCAGAATTTATGAACTAATGATTTTAACGTGGCAGTACAAGAAATTTGTGATGGTTTTGATCGATAATTACCTAGAGGTCCACCAATTATCCAGCCGAATAATGTTTTCTGAATCGTTGGTAGCCCTTTTCCCAGACGAATGTTATCTGAATGCATCCTCGGAATTTTTTCAGTTGCCTTTGACTGAGTGTTGTTAAATCGAGTTTGATTTGCACTAAATTTAGTAGTATTATTATAATTTACATTAGTGTTGCTACGTTTCTGATTTTCGGTAAAATTTGTCATAGTCGAGTTTAAACCTTCTAAAACATGACAGCGAGCGCTTAACTGATCTAATAAAGTTTTAAAAAGAACGGGTTCCCTTAATTGAATGCGCTTTAGCTCCCAATCACGCTTTGAAGTTATATCTAGTTTTGACGTCATGAGATAAATCATAAGAGTGTCCCATGATTCCTGCTCAAGATTCTTAAGGGCACGAAGATTATTCTGAAATACGTCAATAAGACTTCTAACCCCACTTGCTGTGTCCTTTTGCAGAGGTTGCATTTCGAAAACAGTCTTGACATGATTTTTAATTGTCAACGGCTTGTTATCGTACCGATCAATTAATGCGTTCTACGTATTAGTTTTCGTTAGAAGATTGAATGGAGCTTATCACTCCAGCCGCTTTCCCGCTCAAAGAAGACCGCAAGTAAAATAATTTCTGAATGTTTGTTAATTTATCGCTATGATGTACAAGAGAAATAAATATGTCTCGGAATTCAACCCAAGAGTCGTATAAACCGTTAAATGTGGGAATTTGTATTGTAGGAAGATTCACTGCGGGATCAGCGCTATTGCTGCGGACGCTGTTGGCATTATTTTCGCTACTGACAGATGGCGAAACTCCAGTTCGATTGCCATTATTTGCGTGAATTTTTAATAAAGTTTTTGCCTTTGTTATGCAGGAGACAATATTGTTAATAACCAACTCTCTTTCATGATCTTGTGCATCGTTTTCAGAGTCAGTAAGTTCGATTTCTGATTGTATGTCGTAAAATGTTTCGAGAGCTCGTTCAATGTTTCGAATTCTAATGTTAATGCTTGTTCATCAGTTCAAATTATGTGTGTGCGTGTATGCAAGTTGCTGTCGATGTGGACCACTTGTTGTGGATGTGCGGAGCTGTGATTGCCGTAGAATACGTTGATATCGGCATCGTTGATCTCGCCGTTGTTTTTTGGAAAACCTTTCGAATTTCCTCGGAGAATAATCCGGCTCGAAGGACCAGAAATTGGTTGGGGCGTGCCGGTGCGTGTAATACATCCGGATATCGTCACCAGGTAAAGAATATTGACGTGAATTGTCGGTAATCAGATATTTATTGAAATCAAACGAGGTGATTTGTTCAGCGGTTTTACATGAACTCCTTTATTCAGGTTTTAAGTTATTTTATTGCCGCTAAGAACGCTCAGTTTGAGTACTTGGTGCGTACGCACTCACCACATACTTCTATTAATCATCAATTATACGTTTTTAACTTATTGCCTTTTAATTTTAATTCAAAACCAAACAAAAAACATCGGTGATATTACACTCCAGATTTCCTATAAAACAGCCCAATCTCATCAACTAAAAAATATAGCAGCTTCGATATAACTGTTACTACAATCAACAACAATTGTGAGACAAATACTACTTAGCAGAAGTACAAATCTAATTTAATTTAAAAAATAAACTAAAACAAACTTAAATTTATTTAGGCCCAGAGTTTAATTTCAATATTTTGTTCAAAATTTGAAAACTGTTTCAGTCTTGGATCTGCATTTGTAGAATCATTTTCAACTCATATTAGCACTGCATACGCGAGCAGCATATTGGTACGAGTATCTCCGTTTTGAGTTCCGAGCAGTGGTATGAAAATTATAAAATTATGTTGGGGATGAAGGAGAAGTGAGAGAGATGTTAAGGGAAATGAGATAAGAAACTGGTCTCCCTTCCTTTCAAATTCGAAGCAACCCGAATATGTGTTTCATAAAAACCACTGTAGGTTCTCTAGCATACAGACCGAAGTTTGTTGGTGAGACGACTGAGGGGTGTAATGGGGGGGACTCTTTTCTCTTTTAGCTTTTATTGGGTTGTGCGTCTATACAAAATTATTAGTCAATGATTTTAATATAATCAAACCGTGGTGGTTTACTGCTTATACTTAGAATTGCTGTGTTTGCTGGATTAATTGTGATACGCCACTTTAGGCACCAAGCATTAAGTATATCTAAACATTGGGAGAGTCTTTTTCTTTCATGTCACAGTAATGTCGTCCGCAAATTGCAGAGTATTTACATTTTCTGGAGGAAGAGGGATGTCGTAAACAGAAATGTTAAATAGCAGGGGTGCCAGAGCTGATCCCTGAGGGATACCCTCGATTGCCGGATGCCAGTTGCGAGAGGTGTGAACCAGTTTTTACTTGGAACTGTTCATTTAAGAATGAAGATATTAATTTAATAATGCATGAATCAGGGCCTATTTTTGAGAGTATGTGCAGAATGGCCTCATGCCAGGTTTTATCAAAAGCCTTCTCTACGTCCAAGAAAGCCGTGAGATTTTCGCTTCGCCGGTAACGATGCGATGAGAGAAAATCAAAGCGTAATTCTTGAGCTGTTGCATAAAGTCTGTCTGTGAAACCAAATTGAAAATGCGGAATTTTGTTCTCAGTTATTATTTTTTATTTTGACTTAATAAATTTTTCAAAAATCTTGCCTAAGAAAGATAGAAGACTAATTGGTATTTTATTGGCGACTTTGTTTTTAGGTTTGTTTTTCTTCGGAATTGGAATGACTGTGGCCTATTTCCATCTTTTGGAAAGTACCCAAGTTCATAACACTTGTTTATTATTTCCAATAAGAATTTGGATCATGACGGAGGGAATGATTTGATGGCTTGGATGGAAATGTGGTCAGGGCTTTTAGGCTTTTCAAATATTTGATAATTGAGAGTAATATGTCAAAAGAGAACTGATTTGATATCTGAGGAGTATTTTCTATTAAACTGTATATTTTTGTTTGGAGATGGTTAACTTCCGGAAACACAGGCATATCATTTGAAAACTGATGGCCGAGTTTCAGGGCCGAGACTCCCGCAATTTCTGTAGGATGACTGTACCACTGATTGTCCACGAAGAGAGGTGTTGTTGCAGAATTGCCGCCGCGAAGGATGCGGTTTGTCGTCCATACTCCTTCGTTCATGTCATTGAATATGTCTACGAAACGATTCCACTTGTTGTTTTTGTATTGACCAATTAATATCTTGCATTCTTTGACTAACCGATTGTATATTGTTTTGTCGTCGCATGAATGAAATTTTGTCCAACGCTTTTGAAACTTGTATTTGAGTTTGATAATTGAGAGAATATGATCAGGCAAGCAGAGATCATTGGTGTTTGAATACAGTTTTGTCTCTTTCGGGGGATGAAGAAATTGTGGAAGCTATTTGTTTTGTAAGTGAATCGATTGCTTCGTCAATGTTCTGAGGTGAATCAAGACTTGGAGAAGGAAGAATTTGATTGCTGAGTGTGCGGTTGAATTTAACCCAGTTTGTATGAATTTTTGAATTGGACGGCAAGGGTAACTGACAGTTTAGTTAGAAGATTACGGGAACATAATCAGAGTCCAGACAGTAAATCGTTGAAGTAGAAGAAAACTAAAACAGATATCCAGTACATTTCCGGTACCCCTGGAAGAAAGTCTCGTGGGTTCGACTAGAGTAATGACTTCACCTCGATGACTTTTGACAAAGTTGTGCAGCAGTTTGCCTCTGATCTGATAACCCTTTGTTCCATGAGGAATGCAGTGCATTGAAATCGCCGACAAGAAAAGTTGGGTGAACGTCGTTTCTGAGTAATGTTAGTTCCGAGGTGAGCAGCGTTTTGGAGGGAGGGACATAGATAGCCGAAATTTGAATTAAGTGATTGCCTAAATCCCAGACCACCGAAGTGTGTTCTCTTTTACCGGACACTATTTATACAATTATATAGTATCCAATCAGCTAATTACCTATGGGAAAATGCTCGCGATTAGCAACGTAGCCGACAACTTCCGTTGTCGCTCAGAGCATTGCCCGCACGTGGGGCTAAT
>JASKGO010004340.1:0-30265 GCA_030556065.1 Holobus sp. GC000080
AAATGAATGCAGACCCAAATTATTATTTTTTTAAATAAAAATATAATGAAATTAATTAAAAAATAATAATTACTAACAATTGTCAATTACCAAAGAAAAACAAAATCTGTCAGAAACAAAAAAGCTACTAATTTCAGTAACAAATATCGGGTTATAGAGACCGTCAATTAAAACATACACGGCACTAACTGAGTTTACAACAGAAGGAAAAAGAATTATCGGTTCGGTTGAGGAATTCGTTTGGAAAAGTCCTGTACGGTGTATACTGTGTACCTCAAAGTGCCCACAACAAACCGCTTAGTTATTGTTGCTTATTATTTAAGCCTGACAAGATCTTGTTAGATTAAATCAGTGCGGAGGTGTTCAGCTTGGTCTCCTTAGTAAGTAAATAAGTACTGGGAGATTATAAATACGTACAGGATGCACTCGGACTGGATTCTTCGGCCTGGTCGAACGGCCGACAAGGATGGAAAAAATCAATATTTGGACAAGAGCGTAATTACAGGGAAAATATTCTTCGACGATTCGTCGTGTTGGTAGAGTTGAAGTGGTTGTGGGCCACAGAAACAACCATTTGCCACTTGTATCCAACGGCACATCCTGTATGCACACACACACACACACACACACATACATATAAAATGCGTTGCGGTCTTACATGCTAATATAAATCGCCTTTGCTTACAGAAATAATAAAAAACGTATTGGCTGCGAGCACTGACACAACATTACGGCGTGAAATTAAATTACTGAAAAATAAAACCAGTTCCATGTCTTTATTTATTTACTTGCTGCACCATTAAAATAATCGAAGTAATGGCGCGCCACAGTATTCGATTTATATTATTTACTCTCTTATTATGTATTGCTAGATGAGTGTGGTGGTGGTGGTGGTGGTGGAGGCTGGGGAAGAAGAAAGTGTTCGCACCTTCGATCCCAATTAAAGCTTGTTAGCGCCAAATCCTCGCTGTTGATCTTACACTTCGATAGTAATAAGCAAAGTCCACCTACATTTTACATATCAATTGAGGGAATGTTGAGTGAAGGCGTTAAATAATTTTTTTTTCTTTGCTTCTTCTGTTTGCTTATCGGAAACTAGATTTTTTTTACTAGACTAAATAGTGAGGCTGTAGCTACCAATTTGTTGAATGTAAAGTAATGCAGTCTGATTAGATTTCAAAAACAAAGGGACTGAGTAATACGTAAAATAACAATTAGCATTTTTAAATTGTCATAAAAATCAAGGTTGTTTAATTAAACCAAATACTCTCTCTGTCCCAAATTGTATGAATTTATGTTTTAATTTTGTTACAAATTATGGTATATAAATTCATATTACTTCAATATATTTTATAGAAATTTAACAAAACTTACGCATAATTTGTAAAATTTAATACCAAATTTCTTATTTTTTTCATTACTATTTTGCAAGTATATAATTTGCATAAAATACGAATTTTGTTGAAGCTTCGTTAATAGCATCGGGGCTCAGTTTCCAGTTTTTCCTACTTTATGCTGAAGTAAGAACTAAATTTTCATTACGCTGATTACAAGTTTCTTGTTTTTTTCGATCTCTTCTCATATATACCACATTTTTGGTTCATTGTATCTCCCATATCTTTTTCTTAATGAGGTGATTTTGATTTCATGTTATTTGCTCTTTTTTACCAATTATGACCAACTGTTAATTGATTTTGAGCACAGAACACTGCCTAAATATTAAATTTTGCATTGTGCTTCAGGGTGGAATGTTAAAAACTCATTAAGTTTACTTCTTTTCGTTAATCAAAGATTTTTATAGAAATGCATATTATTATTTGGAACCGATGAAGTATTACTTTCTTCCAAAATTATTTGTGGTTAAAAATATAAATGAATTTTCTTTTAAAGCTACTGGTGACAATAAGTGGTAGATCACAATGATTATATCAAGTTTTCTCTATTCATTTGCTGAAAATTTCGCGTGGAAAAGATAAAAGGTGGATAGAAGTCATTTTGAAATTTAATATTGAAGGTTCATTTCACATAAAAAGAAAATATTTATTGACATTAAGATTATTAATAAATTGTAATATATCGTATTACAAACAGAAGGCCGAAGGTTTAAAATAATTTCTAGTAATGTCGACTCATTTTCTAAAAATAACTATAAGTTAGAAAGAAAAATTACTGATTTAAAACTTTCACAAATTCAAACAATAAAACTTGTCTGATAATAATCATTTTAAGAAAAAGTCCTATATCATTTTATTGGTAGTATAAAAATAAACAGAAACAGTTTCATGAAATCCAAAAATTTTTAAAGTTAAATCCATCAATGGGGTAATTTACGTTTTCCGAAGGCGCTAAACAATTATTTTTTCATCCGCGCCCTTGTTTGTTTAGTTACGGTCCCTTTTTTTCTAAACCCACCAATCCTACAAATATTTTTACTTAAGACGTCAAAACTGTCACTAAATGGTCCTCAGGGTAAGGCTTCTGCGTTGTAAATCACTGACACGTAAGATAATGGACCCCGGTGCCATAAATAACAAATTTGGGAAATTTCACTCTGACTTTCGCTGTGTGGCCTAATCGATTTCCTGAAAATCCATTTGCCACGCTCATTGTGACGTCTTCAGAGATTGTAAAGGCTCGTACATACAATGACTCTCTAGTCTTTTGTCCCCTACGTCCCTACGACGAATTTTGCAAAGCAGGTACTGCCTCTTGGGTCATGCTTGACCACCTCGCAAAGACTTCCAACTCAAAACATTTCCAAATAACTTTAGAAATAACTTGCTCTATTTATTTATTACCAGTTACTGAGTTACTGCGAGCATACAAGTTATTGTATACAAGTAATTCTGAAAAATAAAAAAACGTTGATGTGTGGTGCCTGTTTTACTCATTCGTGAAGCAGTATTGGGTGAATATACGAAACATAAAACGCTGTTTTATTTAGTTGTTATATTTTACGTACTTATTACTAAAAATAACCGCGATCTTACGAGTAATTTGATATTTTCTTATTCGACAAATAAAATTTCCTCCAAGACATAATAATAAACAATTTTATTTTATTGTTCCATGTTTCGAGGTGGAATGCATATCGCCACAAGAACATTTATATTTTACACATATAGCGAGTGTTCATTTCTCTGTCCTTTTATTTTATTGGTGGACAATACCGACAGTTGTTATTTTATATCATAAAATCATTACAATTTTTATGTTTCGTTCATTTTCATTGTTATTCGTTGTAAAATTTATTTCTTATTTTAGCAAACTTAAATTCTACAATTTAAAATTAATTCATTTAAAACGTTTCCTTTTTTTTTATTGAAGCCTGACCTTTTTCATTTTGTTTTTAATTTTTAGTTTCCGTTTAATTCCAACAAAGTATGAATTAATAATTATTATTGAACTTCCTAATTTAAATGCATATTAATAGTAGTAATAAGTTTATAAACGAACTTTTGGTATAGTGGAATTTGAAAGCGCAATTAATTTTACACTGTTTGAAAACTAAAAGTTTTCAAGAAATTAGGAAAGCTCCTGTATAGAATCTTGAGTCCGTGGTTTCCATCATGCCACGTGTAAATGGGCACTTTTAATGATCCGAATTGGACGCTTGTTTAATTAAGCCGAAGAATAAATGTGTAGTTAGATGTTTACTTTAGCAGCATACATCATCGTGGCACGCCATGACATGAAGATATTTCAAGAAGACACAATATAAATAAATAAATCAAATGAGCCATCATTGGTGATCGCAGATGGTCGATAAAAGGGATGCTGCACTTCCAGTTCTTTCCTTGCATTCTATAACCTTCGTGTAAAACGTAAAGACACCAACCAACGAACCAACCACACCGAGAACGAAAATTAATATTTCCCAAAGATAGCAAGGCATAAGGACAGGCAAGCACTCTTCTGCCAGGTCCTTCAATCTTCTTCTTATCTGATTCCGGACGTTTTCGAGTGTCGTCTCTTCGCTCTTCGCTGCTGCACCTCTTCTTTATATTGTCGTTATATTTGTTGTGTGTTGTCGTTGTTGATTTTTAATTTTTTTTTTTGTTTCTTTTACTCGGACTCCGTTTCTTCTTTTACTTCTCCATGTTTTTTTTTTCTTCGTGCCGTGTCCTCTGTCATAAATAATAAATTAAAACGTATATAGGTACCAGTACCAGGTCTTTCTGTTGCGGCCACGGCCATCATATCTTCCACCATGGAACGGTGTTGTTTGCTTAGTTAAAATTCCAATGTCGTATTGATAACCACACATGTAGTGTGCACCAGAAGACGATTATTCAAAATGAAAGACAAAACTGGTTATTGTTTATTATATAGTTGGTATTATACAATATGGATACTCTAGCTAGGCATATTGTGCGACCACTGCGAGTGGTTTGCTGAAGAGATGATAAATAAATTCCAGACAGAAGTACAAAAATTTATTACGTTTTCGTGTTTCGAATATTAAAATAAATTAAAGAATCACTTAGCGTCACGTTCTCTCTCTTTCTCTTTCTCGCTTTTTGTCACCGGACTACTGCTAACATAAATATCTCACTTGTTTTCTGATAACTAACTGCTGCTTAAATTACGGTAAAAATCACTACAGAGATACATAATAACACATACAAAGGAATAATCTCACTCTCAGCTTGTAAAAGATGTTGAAAATTATCGGAATTTTTTATACATTATTGCGTGAAATTTTTAGGGTTTTTTTGTGATTACTGAAAAACTCTTTTGTTTTAGTGACGAAAAGTGAAAAGTTGTTTTAGATGATTTTCTTCATTTTTATTATAAAATTAGAAACTTCTTTTTATGGCTAATATTAAATACTTTTAGTTTTGTTTTATAAGCAAGCTCTCCTTATTGTCCTTTCGTTAATTAAGTGGCAGTATTTTTTAAATAGCAGTTAAAAGTTATTGAAATCATAATTTAATTGCAAATATTTATTTTCCCAAAATTTCAATCATTAATTAAAAAATAACTATAACCCAAAACCACAAGTTTTTCTTGTAGATACGTAGAGTAGAAAATTGTTATAAATTTTATTAATTGGCCAGTTTAAATTATAATAAATTGATGTTTTTATAACTGTTATTTCAAGACTAATAATAAACACTACATACATATAAACAATATAAATTGATTGCATATTTATGAATATTTATAACCGTTTTTATGTACAAAAAAACAACAATCAAGAATATTAAAAATTAAAAAGTTTTTTTTTTACATAAATACATATTTAAAATTTGTAAAACAATAATCTTATTTTAATTTCCAATGAAAATTTACACTTTAAACGTATAAAAAAATATATTTATTGCATAATTATAAAAAAATACGACATAATAATAGTAAATATTTATAAAAATAAACATTTAATGCTTATAAATCACTCTTTCCACATAAAAATTTAAAAAAATACCACTGAAAAAAAGTATAAATCTTCTAAGTGATCATTGGAGGAAATTTCTCACACTTTTCGTATAGTTTGAAGTTGTTTTTGTTATTTAAATAAGTTATAAACACACACAAAAGAATTAAAGTTGTAAATTAAACGAATAATCCTCTTACGAAATTCGCCATTGAAATAGAAATAAAATATATATGTGGAGAGAAGTCGTTAGAATTATTCCGGGAATGAATAATGTAAATTAGTGGCTGCTACTTGCGCCAAAATAAATATCCGGTCTTGCTCCACAACTCGTTAAATCAACAGATTAACAAAAACAATAAGTGAAACCACGTATCATAATTATGACGATTTTGTTTTTCCTGCTTGCAGCTTGTTTATTTACAAAATATACTTTATTTTTTTGGTTTTGGTTTTACGAAGATTCATTGCGACGAAGGAATGCCGGAAAAAGTCACCAAAAATTACAAAACTTCTTCTTTTTAATTACGTCGGCATAACTAGAGACCTTTCTAATTTATTAGAAAAAAGTGTAACTAATTGAGTCGGCTAAATGAAATTGAAAAGAAAAGTCTCTCAGAGACTTGCAATTAGGATATTTATATTTATTTCTTAATTATTGTTGACTTTCATTTTAAAATAAATACGCCCCCGCATTTGCCATATGTTACTTAAAAATAATTTGGAAAATTTTGCTTTAAATTGAATTAATTTAAATGTTAGAAATGTGAAAATTGCTTCTAAACTTCCAAAAAGATTCAAAAAGAAACTGTTTTAGCATTTAAATGCATCCATAAATTTTATCCTAACTGTTCGAAAACTTGCCAGAAATCGAATTTATTTAATTAGCCATCAGAAAAAAGCCATAATAAACGTATAAAAATCACTTAACGAGGTGTAGAAGCGTCCAAGAATAGAAACTCCACCTGCAAAATTCAGGCGGCAGATTCCGTCGGGGGAATTTATTAGGAGAAATCTGATATTTGACACAAAAAGCGAAAAATGAGTGCGACGACGATGATGATTACGGGCGCGTCGTTGAATAAAGGCGCGACGAAATCCATTTCTCGGCAATTGCAATGTGCGGTTTCGCTCGTTCGCTCGGCGTGCGTCGTCGGGGACCGGCACCAACGCCAAATCGCCCTCTTCAGCACCGCCAGCGATGAATACAAAGCTCGGATCGACTCCGATGGCACGACGCGACCGCTCATGCGCTAACGCGCCGCGCAGCGTGCATCGTACAAAACGAACTGGCGACGCAACGCAAGGCAACCAGCAGCAGTAGTTGTCGCCGCGGTTAGCTAGCGTTCGGTCGAATCTCTCAGCGTTCTCTTGCGCGTCCATCCATGCTGATGGCTGACTAAAATCGAAATATATTTGCCAATAGTTCGTTTTTCGAGTGCCCGTGATCATCGAAATGCAGCTAATGGACGACGAACACTTTCCGCACATCGATAAACGTGCCAACGGATTAATTCCCGAGATATTTTAAAGGTAATAAAGCAGTCTCTAATACATAACCTTTCAAGCGACTTTATCATTTATTGTGTAAGTTAGCGATTGCATAGTTAATTCGTACTTTTGAGGCGATTTATGATAATCGAAGGTACGAGTTTTGTGGCCTCTCGTTTATTGTTTATTTACAAATTGGCTTGTTTAGCAGTTTTGCGATCGCGTTTCGCGGAAATTACGGGACGCACCGTGCGGTTTATAAGGAAACCGTAAATTACGCCGTTCGTTTTTATTTCTCTCTTTGCGACCCTGAGAGAAAATTGTGCAGACGAAAACGATAATGATCGCGAAGTGAATACATTTTTCCGATTGCTTAGCAAGTCACATCGGTGGGCAGGTAACTGAAGTCAGCAGGGGTCGAGTGTGTCTCGACGAAGAAGAAGAAGTAGAAGAAGACCCTTGTTAACTTTTTAAATATGGTCACCAACGTGTTCGAGTGCATGACTTGTAAAATAAATAATTTCTCGGAACTCTCTTCGTCCAGGGAGAGATGAAGAGGCCGATAAATTTGGAATTAACGAGCCGATATGTTAATTCGTTACAACACAAACTCGCGTCAATTTGCATATAAAGAAATTGGGTCCCAAAAAGGTCATCGGTGTTTTCCTGAATATGTGTAAATAATTTCCACATTACGCGTAAGGCACTCATAACGTGAATGAGCTTAATTGATTTCGAATATTATATCCATATCCAATGCAAATAAACGCACCGTTTCTTCTGACTTGTCTGTCCAAGCAATCAATATTAAGTTCCTTTATATGGAAACATAATTAACGTTTTGATTAATGGCGCATAAACCATGGTGGAACAAGATGAATTTATTCTCTCTCTAAGCCGAAACGTCACGAGTCGTTTTCTATTTGGATAAATGAAGAGAACAC
This sequence comes from Holobus sp. GC000080, assembly GCA_030556065.1. NCBI lineage: Eukaryota > Metazoa > Arthropoda > Insecta > Coleoptera > Staphylinidae > Holobus > Holobus sp. GC000080. Next base: position 7,813 of record JASKGO010004340.1, read on the forward strand.
GTTTCCCGGTTTGAGTGCATTGCATGGTGTTACAAAAGGCATGCACCATAAGGAACCCCCGCACGTTTTTGCTGCCTGCTGCTTCTCGACCTATGTCTTTGCTCGTTGTGGCTTAAGATTTAGTTTAGCTGGAATCGTGCTGAGCACCTTTATGTGCATGTATATGTACTACGGGGAACAACAAGCACTATCTGTCTACCATCGAAGACATAAAATGTCGGGGACAAGGGTCCTACACCCATACTGACACACACACAGTTGCACATGCATGCATTTGGTGGTCAACAGTATCAGTAAGGATACCTTAGTTGCACATGCAACAACCAAAGGACATTTTTCTTATTTTTCCAGAGACGATATCATCTCCTTCCTCTGCGTTCGGTCTTTGCTGCAGTGCAGAGGATCGAAACGCAGCAGAAGAAGAGTATAGAGTCGTGCAGATGTTATTTTCGATTCCCGGTAATGCCAAATACGCTCGCTTTGGCTGCTGATGCTGCTGCTGCTGCTAACTAAGAGGCGACGACACAAGAAGCGATGAAAATCTCGCCGCTTAAATTACTACACTCTCTGAATTTATCTAAATAAATAATTAACTCGCTACTAGTAAGCAGTAAGTAGTTGGTTAGTGGAAGAAGCTGCTGCAGAGTGCCTTCTGCCCAGGCGATTGTTTGCTTTTTAAGTAAATAATTTACGCACAAATGTATAAATAAAAGGTATCGCGAAAAGGAACAGGTTTCGATGTGCTTAAAACGGCGTGCATATTTGCATATTGTGAGTCGTCGGTTTTATTTTAAACGGTAGTGGGCAGGCATGTTTGCGTGTTGCTGTTGCTGCTCGCTGCAGCCTCAAGAAAGATCCATCCTTCTTCACCTTGTTAGCTGAATGCGGTTCTCGCCGTTGCATAGCATATAATTTCTTAGGTCAACACCTATGGCGTCTTATTTAATTAATGATGTAATTAAATATGTACCCCACGGAAGACCGCAAGCGGGCGTTTAGTGGAAACGCTTCGGTTCACCGGGTCAAATTACAAACCACGTATTATTATCACTTGAAGTGGAAGCGATTGCAAAATCCACCCATAGAAATAATAATGACTATGCCATACGAATACAGTATGTACCTAAATCATTTATCATGATGAAGGAGAAAAATTTAGAGATAGATGAAGATTGACTCTTCCAATTGATGCTTAATTTATGATACATGCAACTGGCGTGTTGTTCGGCCCGATAATAATTTCGGTTTATTTGTTTCAGGGTGCCATATACGACTGAAATAAACTACACGCACAAATCGTATGCTAGTTTCCGATTAGCACACCCAGCAAGTGTAATATACTCTCCTCTCTATAAACTGCCACTGAAAATAGATTGATGCTTTATGGGCATCGGTATAGGCAACTAATCTTCTGAACGAAAATAAAACAACGGTCCAGACAAACTTACTTGCCTATTCACCACCAGCAGCACACACAAACACACTCAAAATGAAGTTCGTTAACATTTCATTCCTGGTGCCGTTTCTCGCGATCGTTTTGGTCGTCGGTTCTTCAGTTGTTTCTTCCTCTTCTGGCCACGATGGCAAAGACGGCCCGGATGGACAATGCGAAGAGATCACAATTCCCATGTGCCAAGGCATCGGTTATAACTACACACGTATGCCAAATGAGCTGAACCATGATAACCAGGAGGAGGCGGGCTTGGAGGCGCATCAATTTTGGCCCTTAGTACAAATCAATTGTTCGCCGGTGTTGCAATTCTTCCTGTGCTCAATGTACGCGCCTATCTGCCTTAAGGACTACTTTAAACCTCTGCCTCCGTGCAGAGATTTGTGTGCACGCGCCCGATCCGGCTGCGAACCGATCATGAAACAGTATGGATTCCAATGGCCGGAACGATTGGACTGCAATCAGTTCCCTGTGATGGGCGCCTCGACTGATGAACTTTGCATGGACCAGCCGAATACCGAGACGCATACGATGAGACCTCCGACAGCGCGTCCGCCCAAGACGCCGAAGAAGTGCAAAGATCCAAAAAACTGCCCCGAGGCCCCGCCAGGGGTAAACACAAACACAAGACCAAAGGGAAAGGAGTGCACTTGCCAGTGCCAAAAACCGTTGGTGTCGGTAGCCAATCAAAACCTGTCCGTGGCAGGCATCGCAAATTGTGCCTTCCCGTGCAAGGAAACCTTCTTCAGTTCGGACGAAAAAGAGTTCGCCACCGTTTGGATAACTCTCTGGTCCGGTCTGTGCGCTGCGTCCACGTTAATGACACTCACGACCTTTCTCATCGAAACTGAGCGCTTCAAGTATCCAGAACGGCCTATCGTTTACTTGTCGGCTTGCTACTTCCTCGTCTCGGTGGGTTACTTGACCCGCGTCTTTTTGGGACACGAGCAAGTGGCATGCAATGGGTCGATAATCAAGTACTCGTCAACCGAATTCAATCCGTGCTCGTTCGTCTTCATCCTAATCTACTTCTTCGGTATGGCGTCGTCGATATGGTGGGTAATCCTGTCGTTCACTTGGTTCCTTGCGGCCGGATTAAAATGGGGCAATGAGGCGATCGCCAGTTATGCTCACTACTTCCACTTGGCAGCCATTCTGGTGCCCTTCGTGCAGACCGTCAGCGTCTTACTGTCTGGATCGGTGGACGGAGATCCGGTATCGGGCATATGCTACGTCGGCAATATGAACATGGAAAATCTGAAGACATACGTTTTGGCCCCGCTGATGATTTATCTAGTGGTGGGCACCACATTCTTGGTGGCTGGATTCGTGAGCCTGTTCAGAATCAGATCGGTTATCAAGAAACAAGGAGGGGCCGGTGCCGGATCCAAAGCGGAAAAACTGGAGAAACTAATGATCCGCATTGGGATTTTCAGTGTGCTGTACACCGTCCCGGCGTCCATAGTAATTGCCTGCCACTTATACGAAAACGCGTTTCACAACGAATGGCTATCGTCGTTAACGTGTTCCTGTTCTGCCACGCATATGCGAGCCAAACACATCCCTCTGTACTCGGTCCTAATGCTGAAATACTTTATGGCGTTGGCTGTCGGAATCACTTCCGGCGTATGGATTTGGTCCGGAAAGACACTCGATTCCTGGCGGAGATTATGGAGAAGACTAGTCGGTCGACCGGATCCTACGGGAGCCGGAGCGGTGCTCATAAAGTCGCGACCGGGAAAAGCGCCCCCGCAATATTTGCTCACGGGACAGGGCAGTGCATCGCTTTTGGGACCGGCGGGCAGCGTGGCGTCTGCCAGCCAACACCATTTGCACCATCACGTCCAGAAACATCCTCCACTTAGTCATGTATGACAAGCAGGCGAAGGAGGGGTCGCACCGGTGGTTCATCAAGTAGGTTCGGGTCCATCGCTAAGCAACTATGGACCGATTTGAGTGACCGCCTGGGCCCCTCGCCACTCGGTTACAGCTCTCTAGTCGTGTACATTTCATTTACTGTAAAGTAGTGCCAGTGTTTTCCGGACGCTCACACCAATAATTAATTATCCGACATCAAAACACTACAGAAATCCGTTTCGTTTATTTTTCTAATAGAGATTTATCGGTAACGAAAACAACATTTTTTGGGTCCTATTTATTTATTGACAAAGTACCATTTTTGTATATAGAATGTTTAATTTTGTATTTAATTTGTAAATATATAATAAATCACTCGACAAAATTTTCAACGCAAAAAAGTAAAAATAATAAAACAATTCAACACAACTGTACAAGGTTTTCGAAACACAGAATGAAAATTCGCAAAATCGATAAAGATGTGAGATTTTATATACGTAATAATAATTAAGGATTTAGTGGGTAAAATGAATAATAAACATTATGTGATTTAGAATTAAAACAAAACAAATTCATATTCTCATCATGTTCAGTTTGTGTTTCCATATATGAAAACGAAGACAATTTTTCGTGCCATACTTACTTTATTTTATTTTATTAATTGCTGCAATAAAAATGTTCGTTTTGTCGACAGTTTTCTGTTTTTGTAAAATAGGGACCAGCGCATATTTTGACCCATTCTCTCGTTGTTGCATTTAATTTATTTATTAATTTCGCCTTGTATATAAATTATTATCGACGTTAATTACGCCTAGTAGTTACTAATTGTTTATACGATGTGTACATTTACTTCGACAATTTTTACATATCAAAAATTCCGTTTTGGTTATGAATATAGCACAAAAATCCCTACTTTGAAAATAACTTCATTTGTTTGGATAAAGATAAATAATTCGCAATAGCAGACGCAGAACGAAAGTTTTCCTAAAAATTGTGTAAACGTGCATTTGACTGGATTACGGTTATTATTATTATTGAATGTAAAATAAAGACATGCATTTTTGCAACATTTATATACATGTATATAAAACATATATATAGTATATGGTATATTACTTATGATTGTATTTGTCTCTGTATGCTGCTTAAACAATGTATACGAATTTCGATGATTGCAGTTAACTTAATTTTTATTGTTGACTTCTTTTATATGTTTATCACACTCGAACACATACGTACGTATCGATAATTTGGAGCTTATCTAGTTGAAAATTTTGTGCGCATTTTCATTGTAATATAATTATATTAAAGGTTCGTAATTAATAATACCGATATTTAATAATAAATGAATCAAATAATGATATTTCTTGTATTTTTCCTTACGTGTAAGTTTCTTACAGCAACATTGAGTGTTTTGAAAAAGAGAGGTTCGTTTTTGCCAATTTGATGTTGCAGGAAAATCCAATGCATTTTAAGACTTCCCCATAACTCTCGTAACGTCTTTGTTGATCCAACTGAATACAACCGAAACATTATTGCAAATGAGAACGACAACAGCAGTCTGGAGAATGTTTAAAGTTCGAAATTGACGTTAAAATGTTTGCGAACTTTCAACCTAGAGCGCTTTTTTCCGGTACGTTATGGTTTTTGTAAGTAATATTTTATACAGACTATCCTATTTTACAACTTTTGCATGTTTTATTTATACACTCGGCTGGCTGTATTTTAGGAAAAACTAGGGCGAAGCTGCTTAAGACTTAGTTTCATGTTAACTTTTTCATCTTTTGTTATTATTTTCTACGAACGAAAATAAGAGCAAATTTTATTCTACTCTAGAGTCATCATTTTTAAGAAAAGTTATATTTTCAATTAACATGTTTTCATTTTCATTATATATTTTTGGTAGGTTTTATTAATAAAAGTAGATATTTTAAAGTATCCAAAAATTTCATTAATAATTAAGGGATTAGTAATAATTAATAAAGGAAGCTTTCATCAGATCCAAGTTTAATCTACCGAATCAGCCAAATTTTTAGGAAAATTGTATTTTCAATAAACGGAATTTTTTAATTCATTATTTATTTATTTACAATAAACGAGGAAAAAGAAATTTAAATTCTAACATTATAAAAATTAATAAATCGATTTGCAAATGCAAAATATAATAAAAATAAATATTTTATTTTATTAATAAACTCAGATAATTAAAGTATCTGAGTGATATTTAAAAACAAATATTTTTTTTTGCTTCAAGTTAGATATTTTTGTTTTTAATTAATAAACTCAGATAATTAAATTATGTAAGCAACAAATGCCTTGTAATAAAAGTTGATTGAGCATAATTTTATTAATAAGGATGCTTTCCACAGATCAAACTTTTGAGAGAAGAGATATTTTCAAAAAACTTTTTTTTTGTATCAAGTTAGATAGTTTTGGTACTTTTTAATTAATGAAATCAGATAATTTAAGTATGTATTGTATTAATACTTGATATAGCATAATTTTATTAACAAGAAAGCTTTCCACTTAGTTCAACTGTGTCCAAATTTTTAAGAAAAAACATTTTTTGTTTCATTAACTTTGATATTGCAGAAAATTATCTAACAATTGCATTATATTAAAAGTTAATTTAGTAAAAAATAATTTAATAAGGGTAACTTTCACCAGACGAAACTTTATTATAATTTTTTTTATTAAAAGTTATATTTCTAATAAATATTTTAATAAATCGAATATTTTTGTTTGTTTTAAATTTAAAAAATCGAATTATTTAATTAACATTGTTGTTGCATAATTGTAAAAAGACAGTACATTTCAGTTATAAGGGAAAGCTTCTACCGACTAAAACCCCAATTAAAAAAAATAATTATTTCTATAACTTTATTTCCTTATAAAGGCAAAACTAAGCAAAATGAAAGTTCAAGCAAGCAGTAAAAGAAAGAAAAAACATTAAAACAATACAATATCCTATTATTGCAAACCATGCACCGCGAAGGATCTCCTTTCGTTTCATAGTGGTACTGAAAGCAAGCGAAGAGATCGATTTGAATTTGAATCCTTGTTCTGGTTAAACCGTTTAGGCATTATTTAGTTTTTAACGAGAAACTTAGTTAGGAGTAAGTCAATACGTCACGTACGTGACTGAAATGCGAAGAAGGTGAGTGCAGAGTGCAGCCAGCAACTCAGTTACAATCGTACGTATGCAGTTTGCAGCAGTATGCAAGCGCAATAAATGCAATTGCAATATTTATGGGTTTTCGTAAAACTAATCAAAATAGCGCCGCGCGCGACCGACTGGGCTCAGCTCGGTGCAATTTATTCCGAGCACACATCGGAGAGGCAAATAATCCGCTGCTCTCGCACGGTCGCAGTCTCGGTGTCTCACTCTTTTGTAAAGTGGACCAACGGCAGCAGGAGCAGAAACTATTCTTATGCTTGCACACCAAACATAAAAGCTGCATGAATAATCGGTCGACATACATTGCTTGCACACCTACCTACTTATTATTATTACCATTATGCATATGTGCAGAAATGCAGCTATGTGCGTATGCTATGCTGTATACATGCAGAAACTATACATAGGAAAGTCCATAAGTAAATGGTCTCTCTACTTCTCTCTAAAGTCTACCAGTCTCTCGGAGCAACGAATGCTTTGAAAATTTAATTTGCCAATTTCTAAACAAACGCATTAACGAGACTAACAGTAAATTTTGCATTTATTAGTCTATAGGTACAACAAAGGCGTTTAAAGAATCAGCAAAGTAATGGAAAAAGACTATTGTTTATGAATGTTAACGCGTAGTTAATTCTGTTTGCTACAGAGGACTAAATGTGCAATGGTAAATTATAAGAACAAAGTTCTCAAACCTTGGGAAAGGTAAGTTTTTCAGAATGTTCTTAGGAATTAGTGTTGAGGCAAGCAATGGCGATTTTTATGTTTAAATTATTTAAATTTTCCTCTTGCGAAACTGATTTGTTAAAGAAATTATTTTAAGAAAAGTTTTGATGGCCGTTGAAAAATAATGTAAAAAATAATATAAATAGTTAACTTAATAAATAATTTATTAACAATTGAAATTATATTTATTTATTGATAGATTTTGAAGATTGTGTATTTATTAAAACCACTTGTTCTGACAAAAATTGCCAATTTATTATTAATATTTTAATTTAAAAAAAAAGTCCATATTACAGTTGCAATGAATCAAAAATTATGTTTTTAATTCTAAAAACAATTCTAATAATTAATAAATGATTTATCAATGATATTTATCAGAAAACAATTATTTTAATCTGATATATGTTTTATCTCTTTAATATCAATTAAATTTATTTGTACATGTACTACTAAATAAATATGTAGCATTTTAAGATTACACTGAAAAATATGAAAAAAAAACATATTTTTTCTTTACCAATTTAATTTTGTGAAAATGAGAGCAAAGTTTTTAATTCTTAAGAAAATTGCATTTCTTCTTAATTTTATTATAAATTACTGATGGAATTATTTTTTGCTCAACTTCAAAGTTTTTCCTTTCAAGAATAAAATGATTATTAATTGGTCACAACTGTAACAATATAAATTAAAAGGACTAAAAATGAAAAATTTTGAAGATTTTCTTTTGTTTGTCTGGACCTTTTCGTGTTAAATCTCAAATATAATTATTAATGAAATTCTCGTTGTGCTGTTCAATTTTTTTTTTAATTTTGCGGTGATTTGTTAGCTACATTATTTTTTTGTCAAAATCAAAAATAAATTTTCTCCTATGTCTTTGTGGTTTCCCGGAAATATGAGTTTTAAGTGCGCGGTATCCATCGTCTTTATTTTTATTAAGGCATCAAAATATGAATTAAAAATTCGGATGTTCTATTTAAAAAAAAAATGAAGTGAGTTGCAACTTCCGGTATAACCGGAAGTAACATGAAGCCGAAAATATTTTCCGAGAATGAAGAATTTGCATAAATTAAGAATGGAAAAGAAAAAATTAAGTTCGCTTTTATAGTTCTCCATATATCGATGCCTTCCCGTTCTCGTGAAACACCCTGTATTTGAAAAGCGAGTGCAATATGGTATAGGTTAATTTTTATCTAAAATTGTCCTTTTGATTTTTTAATTTTCTCTCTCTCCTCTTATTTTAAAAGTTTATTTTTTTTAATAGAGCATATTATTTTTAATCAAAATCAAAAATAAAATTTCTTATAATCGTATTACTGTTTTGTTTTAGGGAAATTACTTTTAAGCTCCGGGATCTTTCTAGGACGAGTGTTATATGTAAAAATCAAATTTTCTTAAAAGTCACTACTTCAATTTTAAAAATTTTGCGTTAAATTATAGGGTACATTATCCGTTATCACAATCCAAAATAAATTGTTTTCCATATTTTTCCGGTTTCCCGGAAATAATTTTTAAACTTGTAAAAATTATTAGATATTATTTATATAATGGAAAAAAATGTATTGTTAATATAGCATTAACAAAATTTTTAATCATTGTTTAGACCTATAGAAATAATTATCAAAAAATACAATTGTAACAATGATCAATAATCTAATTTTAAGCAAGTCTAAATTTCTTCAATTTGACTATTCCTGCAAATTAAAAATAATAATAGCTAAAATATAAATTTATCCTTTACATAGGTAATTAATGTCTAAAAAGAGTTGCTTGAAAAAATATATTTTTGTTAAAAGTAATGATATATGGATTAAATAAACATCCGGCATTAATAGAAACATGATTAAATTAATTAAAGATTAAAACATCGTAAATTGTTAATACGGCTATAAACAAGTGACGAGTTTTCTTGAAATCAATAAAACTGTATTTATTTATACATTTTGTTTAAATTTGTTTCTTGATTTGCTAGTTGGCTTAATGTTCGTTATAAAATTTAATAAACATTTCACTGATTATACTAGTTTGTGGAAAACCATTTGCCCCAGAAACGGATTTATTATGCACAATTTAGAAATTATTAACTTAGCCAATTATTAATTAGTACCACGATAATTAAATTCATTTTGTTACTAATTTTAAGCGGCGCACCAAAAGAATTATTGTTTAGCCTGTTCATTATTTCAGCGACTAATATTTTGCAAGTGAAAATAATATCACAATATTATAAATTCCCCATAAATCTCTTTGCTTGAAAGTTGCGCAAGAAATGTCTATACGCCCTTGGATAAATCATAAACTAATGATATTTTTATTTAATGTACAAATGAAAAGCAGTTTTAAAAAATACATTTTTTTTTTTCTTTATTGGCATAACATCTGAAAATTGAGTAATTTTATTATTATTTAAAAAAGTAATTTTAACGAATTGCTTAATCAGTAATATTGCTTTTTTCTTTTTAAGTTATTTTATTAATAAGTATTTAAGACAACCGCTTTGTGTTGTTTCAATTAAAGATTGTAGGTAAGTTCTTTGTACCAGTTGTTTATGAAGGGAACTTGGGAATTTTAAAGTTTTCTGCTCTTCAGTACAAAAGCAACTCATTAAATACGTTTCGTCCCAATAAACTTTGAACTTGCCTTGTGTGTCATAAATAATTTTCTTATGCAACGAACAAATATCTATACACTCTACAGGAATTTAATTTAAACTAATTTCTTGTACTTTTTCAGAAAAAGAAAAATGCTAAGTTTAAACTGGTAGTAATTTTGACATATTTTTAATTTAACTGAGAAGCATTTGCTAAAACTAAAAATAAATTACGTTTCCTAATTGAGCACAAAGTATGCATTAATTTTAATTGCGGTGACAGTAAAGAAACTGCAATGCAACTAGGTGAATCAGTTTGTACCTTAAAACATAATTTACATTACAAATTTCTTTATCAAAATGCAAAACATGCAAATGGGCTGCATATAAAGGCTCTGGTGGGTTCGTGAAACCTGACCAGAGCGCACATGTGACATGCGAGTAATCCCGAAACGTAATTAAACAAAGCAAATTCAATGTTTGACCCGAAAGTCAGAAGGGCATTAATTAATAACATTCCCTCAACATTCGCTTCGGTGACGCCATTTATTATCCCACTATCTTCTCTCCTATGCTATTACATATTATGCGAGCGTCGCCAGGCAACAGCTTCGATAAAACAAGGAGATATGACACCGCCAATACTTTGTCTTCGGTGCTTTCCCACACAGCGACGACGCATCTGAAGGCCCAAAATATCAACGCGCGCTATAATGGTGAAAAGTAATCTTCTTGTAATTAATCATCGCCTCTAAACGTGTTCATCTTTTATTAATTTTCCAGTAACGGAAGAGTTGATACGAAAAAAAGCCGAACATAATGAATCCATTATCGGCACTCTCGAGGAGCTCTCGTTGCATCAAGAAGACGTCGACGGAATTGATAACGTGCAGAATTGGTGCAGACATCTCGAAATACTGCTTCTGCAATCGAATCTCATCCCGAAAATTGGTAATGCTAATTTCCACTTAAAGCGTAAAGGTTATTTTTGGTAAATAATAAATATTATCTATTCTTTGCGGTTTTGCTAAATGACTCAAATTTTTTGACTAAATAATCGAAATTCGTTAATTGTTTTTTTATGAGATTAGTTGTGAAATCTTTGGCTTCTTTAAAGTATTATTCCCTCTGTCCCATTTCTACTTATAATTGATTTTGACCTAAATTATTGTATAGAAATACATTTTATTTCAATTAATTTTATTACTTTAATACATTGAAATTTTGTTACAAATTTATTTTTTACATTAATAATTTACAATACATAATTCACATAAAATACGAATTTAGTTGCAGCTTCGGGAATAGCATTGTTAAACATTTTTTCCTTCTTTATGCTGAAATAAGAAAAGAACTGTAAAATATCATTGCGCTGGTCGCAACTCAAGTTTCTTGTTTTTCGGTCTCTTCTTACTTGTATACCACTATTTTGATTTATTGTATATCCCATATTTTTTCCTTAACTGGTGTGATTTTGATTTTATGTTTTTTTTGCTCTTTTTTAACAGTAATTCTAACAAAATGGTAAAATTTATTTTGACCGTAGGGCGTAGACAATTCGTTTATCAAAGATTTTTTTTTTCAAATAACGGACAGAGGGAGTAATTTTTATTAATTTTCATTTATTGACTATGCTGGTAATAATAATAATATTTTGAAATTAGTTTCAGTTTGTTATAGAAAATAATAATTTATTACTGTCCTCTTAGTGAATATCAAAAAGTTATTTAGTTTTTTTTTACCATTGAGGTCATTTCTTTTAATAGGGTAACTTCTAACTGTAGCCGCATAAAAATTGAATATTTTGGTAGCGGAAGTTTCCCCGAGAAAAGGTTAATTGATTCTAGCAGAAGTTTTTGGTTGTTAAGTTGGTAGTGTTTTAAATATGGATTTTTTTTATCAATCCTTTATTTTCCTTTATTGAAAGGGAAAAAATTCAATTTAAACTGTTTAAATAAGAAACGACAAATATTTTGAAGTATATTTCGAAAAAAAAAAAATAATAATTCAACCATTTACTTGTTTCAAAGTAGTTTTTAGTTTTGAAACAAAAATGTTAATTGTAAAATAACCAATAAATAAAAACATGAAAAGAAAAAAAAAAACAATTTCAAAAATTATTAATATATTACAAATCTTTTATTTATTTCATTTACAAGTATTAATTCTTGTGTGTCAAATCATGCGTAAAATTTGATTTGCAATCTTAATAGATATATCTGTTTGTAGAGAACCTACATAAACTGAAGAAGTTGAAGTATCTGAATTTGGCCATAAACAACATAGAGGTGATCGAGAACTTGGAAAGGTGCGAGTCGCTGGAGAAACTAGACTTGACTTTGAATTTTATAGGCGACCTGGAAAGCGTTAAGAGTTTATGCGCGAATGTGAATTTGAAGGAATTGTATTTGACTGGCAATCCGTGCGCCGACTACCAAGGGTACCGCGACTACGTTATAGGAAATCTATTAAATTTGCACAGTTTGGATAATAAGGAAATTACGCGCGGCGAACGACTAAGGGCGCTACAAAAGTTGCCCCATATCGAAGCGAAAATCCTGCAGCAGCAGAAAGAATACGCGTGCAAAAGACAGGAGCAAATAAAACGACTCGATTCGATTGACTCGACGCTCGTGGACGACGAAACGTTCTGGCACTCTCCTTCGGAACACGCGCCGGAAGTGAGACGCGAAATTTCGCGGAGGACACGTCTGGCTAGAAGCAAAGACAAAAACGAGGCTGACAATGGCAAAGCGCCGAAGAGTGTTTTGCTTTTTAATAAGCAAGGGTTGCCTTTGAATGTAAATCAGGCGAAATTGGATTTCACGTTCGAAGAAGAAGGCGAATACTACCACTTGGATATTGCCGTCTATAAGTAGGAACATCCTGCGAGTACAGTAGGACTAAATTGTTTCCTAATTAAATGCTGCAGGTTTCTGGATAGCGCCTATATTGAAGTGGATCTTCAGCCCAAGTATGTGACGGTGAGTGTTAAAGGAAAAATATTCCAGTACGTTTTCCCCGAGGAAGTATCGACCAGCGAAAGTAAAGCCCAGAGGTCGCAAACGACGGGACATTTGTTAATTAAGGCTAAAAGAGTTATGTGCTGCGGAGCGTTGAACGTGAAACCGAAAATTAAAAAACTTGAAAAGCCTCCGGAAAAGCCGGACCGATATGACACAAAGTATTAGTTTCTCTTTTGCTTGCTGATCCATTTACTTTTTTTTTTGTCGGTTTCTAGTTACCTGGAAGTTCCGGATAATCCTAGCCCGTTTCATTTGAATAGAGTTTTAAAGGAAGAGTTGCACCCGGAGATTCCTCCTCTAGAATTTTGTTAAGGTACCTATTTGATGTAATATTGTAATTGATGTTTTTTTTTTTCATTTAGCGCAATAATAATAATTAAACATTTTTTTCATCATTTATTTTAAATACTTTTGTTATTTAGATAATAGTTTCAATTGAAATTGACTAGAAAATACATAATTAAATCAATTTACTTGAAAAATAATAATTATAACAAGACAAGTATAAATAAAAATTCTTTAAAAATATAAGAATTAAAATGATAATTTTTAACATAAAAAAACGCTAATTTTAAAAATTATTATTAAGATTTTAATGGGAAATTTGGTTTTCATTTGAAATTTCAATGAATGAAACTTTTTCTTCGTGAAAATCGGCTTATTTTAAGAAACGGCCAAACGGGGCGCCATATTAAAAACAAATAAGTGAACCAATGAAATCACAAAAAGATTAGTTCTTTGTGCCCACTAAATTTTTATAAATATCTTTTATTTGTTGAAAAAAATTATCTCACTTAAATTAAACTATTTGTAATAAACTAACCAATAATTTGCACATATGTTTTAATTTTGAGGTGGCGACTCCTTTTCTATTTTACGATTACTTCTACTATTTGTGCGTGACAAAATTTAAGAAAACAATATGCCCCCACTAGAATCTATGAAAACTGAAGACCAATCTGCATTCGGGCAGAAGGGTGATAAAATAATTCGTCTTCGGTTATTTTTCTCTGACGAGCAGAGCCAATTACAATATTACTAGTGCGATTAATTGGTGTGTTTTATTTTATTCAGAAATTGGCCCAATAAAATCGCCAGTAAAAACTTCTGCTGTTTGTTGCGACAAATTTTAATAAGTAATAATTTGCCCCACTTGAAAATCTAATCAATTGTTCACCAATCGAAATTCGGGCAACTTTTATTTTATCAAATAAACGTATCTAACCGAATTTTTTTTTTATTATTTTAGTATAATTATTATGGCTTATAATTAATTTAATTTATGAATTATTAACTCATAAATTAATCACTTAAATTAAAAATACATTTTATTAGTGTTAGGTGCATCTTTTTATTGTTTTCTGTTTCAATTTTGGATTATACGCTAAAATAATGGGTTATTTTGTTTAAAAAGCCACTTTTAGTATTTTAGAGTTTATTTTAGCCAATTAAAGACAGAGGTAATAAGATAATTATAATTAATTAATTTTATGAATCATTAATGCACATATTAATCACTTTCAAAATACTTTTTTATTAAGCATCTTTTTCACTGTGTTTTTTGTTTTACAATCTTTGTTTATCCACTGAAATAAACATTAATTTTGTTTAAATAGCAACTTTTAATTTATTAAACGACAGTCTTTAAATTAATTAAATTAAATTTAAAATAAATTAAAGAAATGGTTAATTAAAATATGAAAATGTACAGCGAATGAATTAATAATAATATAACCAATGATTCAGCAAACACACTTTTTTCAAAATAAAATTTTATTTCACCATTATTTAAATAAATAATTTGTATTACTTTATATATTTGCTACAATTCTCTTACGCAAAATTTGCATATTTCATTTTCAGGCATTGGTTCAAATGAAAATGTTTCATTTTGTTTTGGAATGTATCACGTTCGAAAGCTCGGTTTCCATACATTATAATAATTTCTGTTTTATTATTAAATTTACCAAGCATGCTGCATTAAATCCAATTTCCAAAATAATTATTTAGCAAAATTATTGCTGAAATAATATATTATTAAAATTTATAACTTGTGTTGTGTTATTTAGACACTAATATTTTTGCAATGCTTTTTACTTTAACTCATTAAAAATTTCTCTTCCAAATTAGTACTATTTCAGCTCTTTTATAATGATTAAAACCAATGAAAAGAGTAATAAATTTGGATTGTATTCACTAAAATCCAATTTGCAAACAAAACTTTCATTACCATAGGCAAAACGATATAAAACAAACTTACTTCTTACCATTTAGTTTAGAGCCTAAATCGCAATGCGGAATAAGAAACAAAGAACTTTAGGTCCGTAAATAATGATTGCAATTTTCAAGCAGATAAATAAGGAGTTTGAGATTCATCCGCTAGCTTAATTTAACATAAAAACTTTCCTCAAACATTTACTGCTGCGCGCTCCTAAAAACGGCAGTGAAAGCAATGGCACCACGCCACGATTATTGAGAATCTGCAAATAACCAGAAAGATGATTCTCAATTTATTAAAGGAAGAAAGCGCAATGTAATAAATATACCTATAGGTATACAATCAACACTGATCAATAATACAGCAATTAATGAAACTGAACTCGTCGCAAGCATCAATTATTTAAATTTTAATGCCACAATTAAATACAATCAATATACAACATTGTCTTTTTTGCAGTTGTGCGAGCTTATTACCACATTATTTTTAAATATATATAACAGAAATCTGTCGAACAATGCGTAAAACAATCTGTTAATAATAAAATATTATAATATTCGAAATGTTTGTTGCGTTAACGTACCCACAATATTCTTCAAATCAAGGATTAAAAAGCTATTTTGATATTTACATGTTACAAAACGGTTTGCTCTATAATGAACTACATTATGCTTGTAATAAAGAGAAAAACTATTGGTTGATTAGAACCGCATTAAAAATATTGCTAAATGTATGTTTTTTTTTTCTTCAATATTATAAGAACTACTTACACTGGAACACTCACAACTAAAAACATACGTTTCTGCTCTTTGGATTCTTCAAGCGATATTTGCAAGCTTACAATTATTTGA
This sequence comes from Holobus sp. GC000080, assembly GCA_030556065.1. Classification (NCBI taxonomy): domain Eukaryota; kingdom Metazoa; phylum Arthropoda; class Insecta; order Coleoptera; family Staphylinidae; genus Holobus; species Holobus sp. GC000080. The sequence continues at coordinate 23,703 of JASKGO010004340.1, forward strand.
TCTCTCGTCTTTTTTTTTTTCTTTTTTTCTTTTTTTTTTTTTAATTACTGCGTCCAAATGAATTTCAACCTCAATTTCAAGCTTCAAGCTCAATGGACCCCGACGAATAATTCTTAATGTTTACCCATTCTGCGTTATAGTAGTAATAATAGTATTGATCATGTTATTATATGAAATATCAAAGTTGTATGCATGTAATTTTTTTTTGAATCTTAAAACTAAAATGGCAGCTGAAAGATGATTAGTTGTTGCAACACGACTTTGAAGAGTTCACGTGTTGCCTTCTGTCCACCGTCACTCTGTCTATATGATCGCCGGGCTCCCGACCTGGCGTTTTATCTAAGATTGCTTCCGCTAATTCGTTAAATGCCTTCTCTATGTTAATATCCGCTTTGGCTGACGTCTCCATAAATCGGATGCCATGCTCTCTGGCAATCTACGCAAAACGAAAAACGGATATTTAAGTTTACATCGCAAGATGACTAATAATAAAAATAAAGTAACTGATAAACTCACTGTCTCTCCTCTCTCTTTCCTCACTGTCCTCTTATCTTCCATATCACATTTGTTGCCCAAAATCATTTTTTCCACATCCTCATTGGCATGCTATAATGAAAAATCCCACGTTTAACATTGCAAACGGTATAACAACTACAAAAAAATTACCTCATCTATATTTCTCAGCCACTTTACTATATTCTCGAAACTTTTTTCATTTGTTATATCGTAAACTAACATGATTCCCATTGCGCCACGATAATAGGACGTGGTGATTGTGTGAAACCTCTCCTGGCCTGCTGTATCCCATATTTGCAGTTTTATCTTCTTTCCTCTCAGCTCGACCGTTTTTATTTTGAAATCTATGCCTGCAAAAAGAATAGCAAACTTGTTGACCTCACCCTCTTGCTGGCAACATTTAAATCGCCTATAAATAACGAAACGCGTTTGTAATAATTGAGGAAAATTACCTAAGGTAAAGTCCACATTTAATGATACGGTAAATTGCGTGTAAAAAGCACGATAAGCAATCGAAAAAAAGCAAAAAGGTTAACCTTACCAATGGTCGAAATGAATGTTGTGGTAAAAGCGTCGTCGGAGAATCTGAACAAAATGCACGTTTTGCCCACACCAGAGTCACCGATCAACAACAATTTGAACAATAAGTCATAAGTCTTTTTTGCCATTATTTTCTATATTTTAAAATTTAAAAAGTAATTTTAGAACGATCTTATTCCTCTTCTTCTTTCACTTTACAATCCGTCCGCAGCCGTCGAACGGGTTGACGTTAGTAGTTACTTCAGGTCTACCAACTGAAATATTACTGTTTCATAACCTAAAATAAATATTTTTAAGTTTTTTACTTTTTAGAATATTCATTTGCAAATGAAATAATTTTTTTACCGTTTTTAATAAAAAATAAGTGTTAGAGCATATTTATTAAAACTTTTCCTTTAATTAATTAACAACTTTATTGATTTTTAAAATTTCATTGCTGCCAACATACAAATAAATTTTGAAGATTTGTAGCCGATGGTATAAATCTTGATGCTCTACAACTGTGGGAATAACTTTAAAACTTAATTAAATTGCTTGGTAAGCGAAAATAATTAATAAGTAACATGAATTATTAGTTGTATCCGTTGCTCATGCGCGCCTAGGTTCTTTCTCTGGAATATTCCATTTCCACTCGATTTCCATTTTGATTCTGTCATATGTAAAGTGACTGACGGCCGTAGTCGTAGTTCGACTTGTGTCAGTTTATTAATAGATCGACAATTTCATATTTCCGAAAAAAAAAATTCTTAAATTCGCCCGTGCGTTCATAACTAGTGGTTGTTATCTCAATTTGTGGGAAGTGAGTAATCATTGCTTTTCTTAATTAGCCATAAAACGCCTTAGTTCGTTACTGTCAACTGCTCAGCCAAGTGCACAAGGAAACATTGTTTATTCATCAGCAATTCAATTGTTTGTTATTGGGGTAGATAAGAAATTACAAAGCTAATTCCCATTAAATTCTCATAAGATACCATAAAGGATCCCATTTATCTTGCACGCAATAACTTCTTATTAAATTATTGATCCCTGAGTCACATTGTGCAATGTATAATTTTGTCTGGAAAACGTCGGTGCATTTAGGAATTCACCGCAAAATATTTGCAATTGTTTTATCCGATTAACGCTTTATTTATTCTAACAAATAAATCGTCCTAGTGTGGTTCTAAAGTTAGTACTTTCGAGAACTGTGTATTAAATTTCAACGAGTCATACTTTTATATCGACTTATTTTGTAGATAACAAATTGCAAGTAAAACCTCTGAGAGAGAACTCGGTACGTTTATTAAAACAAAACAAATAAACAATGGCGTGGAACGCTGGTCCGTATCCTCCCCCAGGTAATTCGTATTGATAATTCGATTTTTCAGTTGTGTTTATACCTTTTATATTGATTGATTGATAGATCCCAATCAATATTATGGAGGCCCTCAGCAACCCTACCCTGGTGCAGCTGGATACCCTCCACCTGGAGCGTACCCTCCACCGGGACCCGGCCCTTATCCCGGCCAAGGCTATCCACCAGGTCCAGGAGGTCCGGGCTTCGCTCCAGGCGGTATGCCGTTCCATCCACCGCCACCATCAGCTGGGGGCTACAATCAACAAGGTGAAGACACACCTTTCACTTATAAACATGGTTCGTTTGAACTGTTTTTTGCAATTTGCACTAGAACCTGCTGAAGAGTGCTTAAATAGTCTTGTTGGTTTAGGTCCGTTTGGGCTTTTTTATTCGTTGTTTATTATGCAGAGTAGAATTTAGTCTTCATTTTTCAATTAGTTTTTAATTAATTGAAAACCGTAATTTGTAATTTATATTTTGGTCATTTAAAAAGAAAATTAGCTGCTGAAAGTACATTAAAAATAAAAATACCGTATAAATTTCTTACATAACTTGGAAACGATTTTCGATTGTCACATGTAATTATAGTAATAACGGAATCAATTGCCTTTACTTAAAATTGCAAAAATTCTAAACTAACCGGACTATCGTTTTTTTGTTTATTCAGTTTTTTCTTTGGTTTTTGAGTATTGTAACGGACAATTGTTGAAATCAATTGTATTTACTTTTTTTGCAGATATGTACGGCGGTAATTACACCGATGGCGAAACGGGCGACGTGAAGGGTTTCGACTTCAGCGACCAAAGCATTCGACGCGGCTTTATCCGCAAAGTATACTCGATTCTGATGGTACAGCTGCTAGTCTCCTTGGGCTTCATCTCGCTCTTCGTCTACCACAAACCAACTCAGCGATTCTGTGCTAATCATCCGGAATTATTCATCGTGGCGATCATAGCTCTAATCGTATCGCTGATCGCGTTGTCCTGCTGCGGAGAGTTGCGTCGCAAGTCGCCCACCAATTTCATCATGTTAGCGCTCTTTACCGCAGCCGAATCGTTCTTCCTTGCGACCACAGCATCTCGCTACCGGTCCGAGGAGGTCGTGATGGCGGTCGGCATAACGGCCGCCGTTTGCTTCGGTCTGACGCTCTTCGCCTTCCAGACCAAGTGGGATTTCACGGTGATGGGCGGCGTCTTATTCGTGGCCGTCATCATCCTGATGATCTTCGGCATCGTGGCCATCTTCGTGAAGTCGAAGATCGTCTCTTTGGTGTACGCGTCGATCGGGGCGCTCATATTTTCCGTGTATCTCGTCTACGATACGCAGTTAATGATGGGCGGCAAACACAAGTATTCCATTTCTCCCGAAGAGTACATCTTCGCCGCACTCAGCCTTTATTTGGACATCATTAATATCTTCATGTATATTCTAACTATTATTGGAGCTTCTCGCGATTAATTGGTTTTTTTTTCCCTGTTTTCTTTACTCTTAAATTACCAAAACTGACGAAAGAATATTTTTCTAATAGTCCTTAGATTAGTCTACTCCTATTAAATGTATATTGGCAAAGTATACCTAATAGTACGTATTGTTACATTATACATACTTAAAACAAAAGTTAATAGTATCTAATTAACGGATGCATTATTCGATGTTGTCTTTGCCTGTTGTCAGCTCAGAATTTGCGAACAAATGCTGTAGATTTGCAATACTAAATGACTAACTTTATTAACGATGTGAGCTTTTTTAAATGTTCGCACTGAATTTTTAATCAATAATATTATCGTGGTACCCTTCACACATATTTTAGAATTACCTTCAGTTTTTCTCCAGTATAAGAAGCTACTGAATGTCACAATAAATAAATATATAAGTAAAAACACTCCAATTTGGTGTTTGTATTCTTAATGAACAATATTTATTGAATAAAAATGTACATGTACAAAATTGGTATTGCTTCTTTGAATTTTTACTTAATATAACTACTTTAATGAATCAATAAAAATGAAGTTTTTAAAATGAAGAGAAATACAATTGTCAATGCAACTTACTAAAAACAAATGATTTGTTTAGCTATCTATTTTAAAAATTTACAAAGTGCAAAACAGATTTTTATTTTGGTCTAATTGTAATTACTGAATAGGTCTAATTTCGGGATCACTCCACAAACAATCAAATTCAGTGCTAAACCTATCAATAAGAAATTTGTCATCAGTCATTATAACATATTCCCAGTTTCTTAAAAACGCGTTAAGAGTGTAGTTGAGAGATCCAAACACAAGTCTTCTGTTTTCATTATCAGTCTTATCAATTACTACAAATTTGTGGTGCATAAGACAACTCTTGTAACTTTGAACTTTCACTGGAATACCTTCAAAAACCTCATTAGAGCTTTCATTTCAGCAAATAATAACTTACCAGTATTTCTCAAAGCTTTTGCTTTAGAAGAATTATTTTCAGTCATGGTAATATCGGTGATTACGAAAACTTGCACTCCTCTTATTCGAGCGTTGATTAAAGCTTCGTAAATTTGCGAAATTGAAAGGTGATACATACAGACCAATATTTCGATGCTTGCGTTTTCAATTAGGGAGACTAAATTTTTTAAATGTAGAAATGAACAACCAGTTCCGCATATTACTTTTTTGGCAATGTGTGGCATGCACATCAGGTTTTTGTTAGTTATAAATAAAAGTTTATACATCGCATTCTTGTTATAGAATTGCTGTAATTCTTGGAATTTCTTTTTCTCCCTTTGTTTTAGGTATTTTATCAGAAATAACGGTGGCAAGGATAAAAGTGAAACTGTTAATGCTAACTGAGAGTATTTCATTTGTGGTTTCTCTGTTCTTCTGTCTTCAGTTGGTTTCTAAAAAATGTTTTTCTATTCAAGCTGTTCTTTTATTTGTTGAGGTTATGACCGGTTTCTTAACTAAACAAAGATGGCGTCCGTAGGGCATTTTTTTTTTGTGGAAACAATTTGTTTTTATTTTAATATAATTTATATAAAAATATAAGTAAAAATATATTACCTGGAATCTACTTTCCGTTATTAAAAGGCCATAAAATGACTGCAATTATTACTTAATAGATGACAGACGAAAAGAGTTCTTCCTGAGATTTTTTCCAATTTAAATACATTTAAATTATTTATTCTTTATTTTCTGCTTTGCCTTTTATATCAAGATTACTTAAATTAAACTTCTTTAACTTATGGTAATCCTTAATTACGGAAACAAATGCAAAACTTTTAATTAAATCAATAACAATTGATACATCAGCGTTTTTCAAATCAACTTTATGTACATTACAATCAATTAGAGGTATAATTTCGTCGATTACTGATTTCTGCTTAACAGTATCGTTATTTCTATGAGTAAAATCAATGGAAAAACTCATTTGAGGTACTAAAAACTCCTTAAGAAGAGGTTCCACTGCTTCCTTAATGCTACTCAGATTAGCTTTACACACAGTTTGAGTGGGAATAACTCTTTTAACGAAACGAGTTTGTCTTAAGAGACCGTTTTGTATATTTTCTCCTAAACTGTATCCCAGACTAAGAGGATCACTATCTTTGCAATGCACAAAGAAGACATTCTTTGCCCCTACATCAATTCGATTAAATAATTGTTCTTTTGTTTTTAGAGAACTAATTTCTCCTTGCAATTCATCTTCAATAGACTCCTCATCTTTATTGATTTCTTCTTCATTTGTCGACAGTAATTCTTTCGTTTTGTTCAGAATTTTATAAGTTTCCTTCACTGATTCAATTTCCATTCCATTGAAGGTGCAAAGAAACCCCTTCATGCCTGCTTGCAAGTGTCCTCCACGTACAACCATTTTGCCACTGTAATATCTTTTCTTTGACTGTTTTTTCTCACTGAATTTATCCATTTTAGCTTATTAAACAAATTTTTAATTAAATTTTGAAGTATTATTTTCACGAAGGACGAAACGTGTCTTTTGATCTTTTGACTTTGACTCTTTCCTTATTTTGACATTTTCTTTTTTGACAGTAAAAGTTAACCTAGAAAATTTTCATGTGAACGGATCTCTAATCTCATCTCGCAATTTAAAGGAAATTGCTTAGCAATCTAGCAATAATTTACAACAATGCCACCTAAAAAAGCACCAGCCTCTAGCAAAAAGACGGAAATAAAGAAGAAGGAAA
>JASKGO010004341.1:0-27880 GCA_030556065.1 Holobus sp. GC000080
TAATTAATTATTAATTTAATTAATTAATTATTAATTTAATTAATTGAAAGAATTAAAGAAAACTTCATATTATAGAGGGTTGTGACTCATCTAACATCTGACATCTTCTAATGACTCTTTTCATCAGATTTATTCCATCGAATAATTTTACTTTACATTGTTGTCATTTCATAAATTAGTTTTTAATTCAAAAATTCATTGATTAGCATCGACAAAATGAAAAATTGTTAGCGAACAAAAATGTTAAACTTATTGTAATTAAGCAATGGTAAAGACGAATAAATGTTTTCTTCTAGTTTTCTAAAAAAAAAAAACCTTCTTTATTTAATTTTCATTAAAAAAAAAAACAGAAACATTTATTTTTCAATTAAAGAATACAAGAAAAACTCAAAAATTAAAAAAATTAAATAGGAGTTAACAGAGGTAAGTTTTTTAAACCGTTAACAATGTTTTTTGCGCATAACAAAGCCATCATTTTTCTGGTTGCATAAGTTGCGCTTCCAATATGCGGAGAAACCACTGAAAATCAATTGTTTTCTCTTAGTTTTTTTTTAATTTTTATTTTTTTTATTTTTAAATATTACTAAATTTATCTTCTAATTAAGTTCCTCAAAGGAAAACTCACCGCAATTCGGAAGAGTAAAAAGGATGTGATCCTTGGGCAACGGCTCAGGATACATGACGTCTAATCCTGCAGCAAAAATCGTTTTGTTTTTTAGGGCTTCTATTAAATCAGATTGTTCTATTATCGGACCACGAGCGATGTTAACAATAACAGCATCTTTTCTCATCTTAGCAAATGCTTCTTTGTTAAACATTCCTTTGGTTTGTGCATTCAAAGGACATGCCACGAAAATAAAGTGGCTTTTCTTTAAAAGCTCATCGAACGTTACGTATTTTGCATTTAATGAGGAGCCTTCAGGTTTTTCACGAGGACCCGAATAAAGGATTTCCAATGGGTCAAAATTGATTATCCTTTTTGCTATCTGTTGTCCTATTCCTCCCAAGCCCACTATTCCGATTACAGAGCCTGTTAGGTCGTAGCCCAAGCACCAGTTTGGTGTAAAGTACCAACGGTCCCTGGAATAATTTTCAATTTTTAACTTTTTTTTTATAATTTTTTTTAAATTAAATTAATTTTTTATGTTTTTTTTTGAATAAAGTTTTTTTGAATTAAATTTAATTAAAATTAAATGATTTTTAAATAAAATTTAAGGTTAAAAAAAAAAGAAGTAGGAAGAAAAAGAAAAGAAGAAATTACGAAAGAGCTTCTTGTCTTGCTTCGAGGAATCTTCTGCCAGCAGCCAAAGCCAACATTATGGCGCAATTGGCTGTGCTGTTATTAACAGCTTGCGGAGTGTTGGACACGGGAATATTTCTGGATTTCAGTTCCTGGACATCGATGTGGTCGTATCCTGCTGACATGGTGCCCACCACTTTCAAATTAGGTCCTTAAAAATCATTTTTTTAATTTTTTTTTCCAAAGATTAAAAGAAAGCAGTTAAAAACTCGTTAAAAAACAAAAAATATATTAAAAAATTATTTGATTTTAGAATTAAATAAATTTTTATTGTATAAAACTCATTTAGAAACAATTAAAAAATAAGAAAAAACGAAACAAACCGGCAGTTTCAATAATTTCCTTATTTAAGTTGTGGGTGGAGGACCAGAAAATGGCGTCCACATTATTGGCCTTGGCTTTGATCTCTTCAAATGTAGGCGAAGGTTGCTCATTGTTAATTATCAGTTGACAATTGCTTAATTAAATGCATTTTTATTAAAATTTTGACTCTATTTTTTTTGGTATTGCAAAAGTTATTACTTTTCTTGTAGAAAATGAAGAGCTTCTGGTGCCACTTGCGAATGCGTAACAAGCACTTTAAACATTTTAAAACAATTATTTATTACTAACTTTTGTGAAATTCTGCAAGCACATTTATATAATGCTGCTATTTTCAAAAGAAACAAAGTGGAAACAAATAAATAAATAAACAAGCGAAACCAACAGCTAGTGGTTTCGCTAAATTATTTCCACTGACTGAGTGATTGACTGACTGACTGATAAATTTTGATTGCGGTTTTTAAACAAGTTTTATCACTCGCACTACATGCTTATTATTTACTTTACTTATCAATTTAATAACTTGATAATGAAACAAATATTAAAATAAAGTAAAATTTAAAATTATAAACATTGAAAAGAATTAAAAAAAAAAAAGACAAAAAAAAAACTGTAACGACCAAAAAGTCGATTAATAATGATCGAAAAGACGTTTTTCGGACAGGTGCTGCGATGGCGAAACCGGTGCTACCAAATACTTCTCTTCTCCACCTGTTGATGATGATGATGATGACGACGATAATAATAATAATAATCGAAGGCAACGATAATCGCGTTTGGTCGCTCTTCAGCCGCCGCTTATCTGAAATTGTTTCCTTTGCCAGCAACAACAGCAACAGCAGCAGCACCGCAGCACCAGCAAAAGAACTGCGAAAGTGGAAGGTGTTCTTCATTTTCATTGAAGAAGCAGAAGAAGAAGAAGAAGAAGAAGGAACCAGATGTTGCCACCAAATAAATGATGCAAGGTGTATTTCTTTTTATGTACAGCGCATATTTTATTGGTATTTTAGTTAATGGTCTTTGTCCACCGCAAAACTGACCAACTTCTTGTAAATTGTAACCGCAACGTGTGCTTCTTCTGTTTTTTTTATATTCTTTGTTTATTTTTTCAAAGAAATTTCTTTTTAATTACTTTTAAAGTAATTTTTTAATTACTTTTTTACAATTTTTATTTATTTTTATACTAATTTAATGTTTTTATGTAATAAATAAATCTAAAAAAAATAGAATAATTAAATTATGCAAAAACAAAGCCATCAACAATAAAAAGAATTAAACATGAAGAAAAAGAAGGCCAAAACGCACAAAAGAAGAGTCAATTGGGGGTTGCTGCCTGCTCATTTGCTCTCTGCAAGTTATCCGAAGGGGTGCAGCCACCTGAACCCACACCTGTCCACACCCGCTTTGAGAAAACACAAGAGGGTACACGGTACAGGTGTATAAGACTCGCTGCAGTCCAAAAAGAAGAAGAGAACCGAAAAAAGAAAAAGAGGAAAGAAACTAGAAGGTGAATTTGAGAGCCGCCTGAACGGCACCTGTTTTCGATTTTCGGTTCTTTCCTAGAAGCAATGCGGAAAAAAAAATACCGAAAACGGCACCGGATGCACGTTCCTTGTATATATATATCTTCAATTTACTCATGCAGAGAGAAAGAAAGAAATAATAAGAAAGAGAGAGAGAGGAGAATTGTGTAACTGGAACTATGCTTAGCATTCTTACTTATTGGTCTTAAAGGCAATGAAAAAGTTTAAAAGATGAAGTGCAAGACACCAGATGCTCGCCAGTCCTCTGGAAAGCACATCTGGAAACACTTCTTCGGCGAAGAAGTAGAACTTAAATGAAACATATCGTCATCATCATCATATAATCGACCTCATTAACTTTTCATTAATATTTATTATTTTTAAAACTGTTAAAAGTAAAAATAAATTTGAAAAAATAGTTTTTTCGGTTTTTCCTTAACATAATTGTTTAATTTAAAATTTAACTAATTAGGAAATGAAATGAAATTATAAAGTAAAAAAATTGCAGGGTTTTCTTCAAATTTTTTAAATTTCCATTGTTTCTTTAGCATTGTTAATTAAAATTGCAGTGAGCAAGCAAAGTGATTACGTTAATTTTCTTTTGTCGCCAGATGTCTCGATAAGCGAAGTGCATTCCTTCTATTTTCGGCAGGAATGCACCTGTTGGAAAATCTGGCGCTTCTGCTTGCCCGCAAAGCTAATTAATTGCATTCGTTTCGATTCGCAATCGTTGTTTTTGCGCTTGTTGGATGCATTTGCTCACTATGATGCAAGCTTTTTCTTCTTTTTTCTCTCTTCTTCTTCTTCTTCTTCTTCTTGCTCTTTATATTTTCTTCTGCTGCTTCTTCGTCTTGTTCTTGTTCTTCTAAATGCGGAGATGCATTTTATGTTGATGTATTAGTTGCTGTGTGTGTGTGAGTGTGTGTGTTGGATGCTGCAATGTGACCATCTGTTACCTGCTGCTGCTGCTGCTGCTGCTGATGCTGCCGCTGCAGCCGAGTCCTGCCTGGCTTTGTGTCTTCAGTCTTGGCATTCCTGCGGAGTGCAGTATTATTTATGGCGTGACTCTGGCGCCGCTCAGACACGCTCAATGCTACACCTCCTCTGCCACCCTCCGCTGCATTTCGATTCTTTTTCTAGATTTTCTTGCTTTTTATCTTTTCTTACTTTCGGCTTTACTTTCTTCAAGAATCTAAACCAAATATTTATTTTTTTTTATAATTAAGAATTGCTTTTTCTTATTTTTTAAATTGGTTTTAAGCTAATTTTCTTTGATTTTTTATTAAAAAAAAATTAACAGGAAAAAGTTTTAGAAATTTAATTAATTGTAAATTTTTTACTTAATAATTTATTTAGTTGTTTAACGCTTAAAATATTTAAAAAATTTGAAATTGTGCAATTGCTTTTCCAGTTGGAATGGAAATTCCGAATTTGTAATTCTAATAAAAAACTTTTCCCCTCTTGAAATATAATGTAATGATGTCCTGTAAAGAAACAGATGTGCTTTTTTGTTTATGAGAGAAACGGCTGCTTTTAAAGAGGCAATTAATATTGGAATTAACAGTTGCCATTCTTCTGAATTTGGAATTTTTAAGTTTTTTAGTTACTTTTTTTTTAGTTTAGAGCTTAAAAATTAAAAAAAAAAACTAAAATTAATAACTTCAAGACATTCATTCGAATTAATTAATTAATTTTTTATTATTTCCTGTTTTAACTTTTTTTTCTGCTAAAAACAGAATGTTAAAAAAGTTATAAAAAAAATCAACAGTTATTAAATGATTTATTATTCAGTCACAATTAATATAAATTTAAAATTTTATTAAAAATACAATTTACAATTAATTAATTAATGAAAAAACAAACCTAAAGTAACAGAGTTTAAATATTTTAAAAATTAAATCTAAAATAAAAAAATTAACATTTTAACTTTTTAACTTATAAAAAAAAAAACAAAGAAAAAGTCATTTAAACATTTTCCGAACCAAAAACAACAAAAAATGAAACTTTTCCAAAAGCTCAAAGCCTATCCCCTAAGCTTCTAAAGTTAATTATAATCAGATAAACAGATTAAAAAAATAAGGATAAAAAAGAATAAGATTAAAGCTTAAAGAATGAAATGAAGCGCAAAAGAAGAGAGAAATCCAAGGCGGTCCTCCGCAGCAAGGCAAGACTAAAAGCTAAAAGTGTTAATAAGTGTTGGGTCCGCGATGCGCTCGAAGAGTGTCGGCGGGTGGCGTATTGTGTGGCACCTGTGCCACCATCGCACTGTAGTACTGCTGCCGTTGCCGTTGCCGCTGCTGCCGGCCTCCGGTCCCACTCTGGCCGCATTCTTCACACCGTCCGGCGACTAGACAGGCGCCAGTCCGACTCGGCGCCACAAAACACACACATAGATTACGCACACACAAACACACACACAGAGAAAACACAAACGGACTATACGACGACGACGACGATATCTGTTCTGTCCTGCTGCTGCTGCTGCTGCTGCTTCTGCTTTTGCCGTCTTTGTCTCGCTGCTGCTGCAAGTGTGCTGCATTCGCGTGCTTCGTAAGCGGTGCAAGAAAGACGGAGAGCTGAAGAGCGCCGACGAGGGTCCAATCCGTCCATCGCTCCTATAGAGTGTTGTCTTCAGTATTGTGAGCGAGCGCCGAAGGATTCGATGCACTTGTCTCTTCTTTCGGTCTGCCTGCCGTTGCTCTTCATTTCTTCTGGCAACTCGTCGTCGGCAACAACAACATATGTTTCGCGGTGGTGCTCTTCTTCTGCCTTATTACTTACTTCTTGCTGATAGTTTATAGAGTTTATAGAGACTCAAGAAGGAGTTGATGAAGAAGATTTGCCTGGTGCTCGGTGGTTAAAGTTTAAAGTTTAAGGATTATGACGAATGGAATTTTAAGGAACGCTTTTGTCAACGGTAAGTTGTTTTTTTTTTTTTAGTTTTTTAAACAATTTTTAACTTTTTTTTTAAATAATTTAAATGATTATTAGTTTATTGAATTTATTTAATTAAATAAAAGAGTATTAATTTATTTAGAAATTTCTTTTATTAGTTTTTTTTTTGTTTGTTTTTACTTAAAAACTTTTTTTGTACTTTAAAAGTTTGAAAAAGTAAATTTAAACTTAATAAAAGTCACTGAAAATTTAAATTTAAGTTATTTTTTTAAATAAAAATCAAAATGAAATTAAATTTTAACTAAAAATGCAATTGAAATTTGAAAAATTAATTAATTATTTATTAAGAAACTTCTGAAAAATAAAAATTAAATTTCAAAATAATAAAAAATAACTTTTTGCTTTTTTTAACTAATTTTTTAATTTATTTTTAATTAATTATAAAAAAAAAACTATTAGTTTATTGTATTATTTATCTTTTATTAGTTTTTTTTGTTGGTTTTTTTAGTTAAAATTAAAAAAAATAATCATTTTTACAATTAAAAATTTAAAAAAGTAAATTAAAACTTAATAAAACTCACTGAAAATTTAAATTAAAATATTTTGCTTTAATAAAAATCTAAATTAAATTAAAGTTTAACAGAAAAACAATTGAAATTAAAAAATAATTAAATTATTATAAAAAAAAAAGAAAAAAAAAATAAGTTGGCAACTAATAAAAAATTTTTTTGTTTTAATAATAAAAAAAAAGGATTGAAAATGGAAAGTCCGCACTCACCGACCGACACCAGCGAGGATTCCATCGAGGTAAAAGTGGAAGCGATCCGTTCGAAGCGGAAGTCCTGCGAAGCGTCGCGACGCCTCTGCTGCGATTCGGGTCCTCTAAAGAAGCGCATCTGTGCTCGCAACAACAACAACAACAACAACAACAACAACAGCAACAGCAACAATCAAGAAGAACCACCTTTCCGGCCGTGGTCGCCGGCGGACCCTTTGCCGCGGCAATACTTCCGTCCACCGTCGCCGCCCCCGCAGCCCATCGACCTCAAGAAACGCTCGGCGGACGTCAGGATTCCGATCCATCCGGCGCCATCGCTCAGCGCGCTCGATTGCGACCGCGTTTTGCAGCAATCGACTGCTGTTTTTCCGAAACTCAAACAACAGCAACTCAATGAGCAAGAAGAAAATCTGCAGCAGCAGCAGCAGCAACGGAAGGAACAAAGGAATTACAAGAATATGACGCGCGAGAGAAGAATCGAGGCGAACGCGCGCGAAAGGACGAGAGTGCATACAATTAGTGCGGCTTTCGACACCTTGAGGAAATCGGTTCCCGCTTATTCGCACTCGCAAAAGTTGTCCAAGTTGAGTGTCCTGCGGATCGCCTGCAGTTACATTGTGACGTTAAACAACATCTTGCAGGATTCGCCGGAAGTTAAAGAGGCGGTCGAAACGGTCGGCAGGACTATTCAAAGGGAAGGAAAAACGCGCAAGAAAAAGGACGATGAGTAGTGTTTACTTTTTTTGTTGTTGTTTTTTTTTTGACTTTTTTTTATTTGAGGTGTAAATAATAATTAAATTAAATCAAATTAAAGTAAAATGTTTTTATTAAAATGGAAAAGTAAGAGAAGTACAAACAATGTTAAAATTTGTAGGAATTTTTAAAGCTTTTTTTTTAAGTAATTTTGAAATCTGTTGATTGTAGAGATCCTTAGAAATTCCTTAAGGCTTAAGGAATACGACGAAAATTCAAATTCAAGTCTGATGTCTGCCATTTCTAAAGATCTATTAATTTTGTAAACTTTTTTAAGGATTTTTAATTACGCTTATTGTATTTTTTAAGAAAGAATTAAATATTTATTTCGTTTTTATCTTTTAATTATTTATCTTTTTAATTTTTAACGTTTTAATCTTTTTTTTTATTACATAATTCTTTTTTTCTTAAAAATTAATTAATTTTATTCCCTCAGTTTATATTTTTTATTATAGGAAGCAATTAAAAGCGTAGCAAAAATGAAATTCCCTGCAAATCATTGGAGAAAAGGTAATTAAATTACTGCCTAATAAATCACAATAGTAACCCTTTATTTTTTTAGGTGAAAAAATTGCTAAATAACTAAAAATTTGGCACGAAAAATGCGCTAAAAGATTTATTAATTATTTATTTATTTAATGATAATAATTAATTGATAAAAATGAAAGAGTAATGGAATTATTTGGGAGAGCATCTGCAGACGCAGCAGGATGGAAATAGGAACCAGTCCATGAAGATGCCTTTGCAATCCTCGTCAGGATCGTAGGCTAGGAGTCTATGCCATTTGTACTTTTGCTCACATCCGCAGTCTCCAGCGCAACGATTCGTCCTCGATTTCCTATAAAAACAAAAAAAAAATTTTAGTTTTTAATTTTTATCATCTTCTTAAATAAGTCATTTTCCAAAAGTAATGCAAAAGAAAAGTCTCACGCGCAAACTTCTTGATGAATGGCCTGCTCAAAGTGCTGCGTGTTAACTATGGCTCTGATTTTTCCTGCGGAATTCGATGCCCAGAAAGGAGTCACTATTTCCGTTTTGCTCTCGCAAGCATCCACCCTGTAATTTGTTTTGTTTTTTATTAATTAATTAGTTTTCTTTTAGGTAAAGAAGAAAAAATTGTCAATTGATTTTTATTGAGGAAGAAGCAGCTAGAGGTGTTAACAAAATATTTATCTTTAAGATGAAGAGAAAAATAAGACCCAAAAAAGGATTTTCCTTGAGCAGAAGATGAAGAAAGAGTAAGAAAACAATTGTTTCTTTAAGATGAAGAAGAAAGAGAACTAAAAAAAAAAAAGATTTTTGTTCAAGCAGAAGAAGAAAAATTAGTAAAAAACTGATTTTTCTTTAAGCAGATGAAGAAAAATGAAGTAAAAAACCATTTTTTCTTCAAGATAAAGAAGAAAACGAACCAAAAAAGTGATTTTTCTTAAATAACAAAAGAAAATAATTGAGAAAAAGGACAAACCTGCCAGTACCGGAAGTCCCATTGTTATTAACATTATTATTAGTAAAACTTTGTCGTTTCGTGCGGACATTGGATGCGAAAAACGAATCTTGGGAACCCGGAAGCGAATGCAAATCCGGAACTCCCGGAGGCATCGCATCTTTTCCAGGATACGGAGGTCCTGGACCGTATTCGGGAGACATTGTGAACTCCCCGTACATCCTTTTCATCAACGCTTTGTTGTCATCTATAAAGGATTCGATGCGTTCTCTAAAACATTTATTTTTTTATTACGATTTACCATAATAAAATTCTTTTTTTCTTTTAATTCTTAAATCAATTGACAACGGAAACCGGAAAATTACTAAAAATCAATTAACCATTAAAAAAAAATGAATAAAAATTAGAACTTACAAAGGATAAGTGTTTCCAGCAGTTGGGCAGAAAAGTTGCTGATACTTTTTGATGCATGGCACACCTCGGATGTACTCTCCGCGCAATTCGAGACCCAGAGCGACTGAGAGAGCGGTCCAGAGAATCTGCCGCAACACAATCATTTGCTTAATTACTTATCTCGCTTCAGAAACAACTTATTTATTGCTTATGGCAAGGAAGAGTGGGTGTTTTAAATGGTTTTAATGAGCGGAAAAGCGGCGGAACTAGGAAAAAGGATGCGTTCGGAAATACAAAAACCGCACTATCCGCTTCTCTTTTATTTTTTTATTTATTTTTATTGGTTTTTGCAAGTTTTGTTTGAGTTTAATGTTACCCACAGATAGATGCGGATAGATAGAGACAGTGAAAAACAGTTAATGTAATTTATAAATACAGTGGCTTAAGTTTTTTTTTTTATTTTTTGCTTCTATAAATATCAATTTACGCTAACTTTTTCACTAATTTTATTGGCAATGATTTATTCAATTAATTTGCATGGAAATCGCAACTTTTTTAAATTCTTTTTATTGATTTTTTAATAATAAATTAATTTACTTAATTGAAAAAAAACAAATTAAAAATTTAATAGGAAAAACCAATGAAGAAAAATTAATTTTAGTAACACTGTGTAGAAAATTTAAGATTTGCCATTGTCGTTACTAATTAATTAATGTTATAAAACAATAGCATTCAGCAGGAATTTCCTCTAATAGTTTTTTTTTTATGCAAATCGATTACGTAGTTGAAAATTAAGCGATGACGGCATAATCGTTGACTCATTTGCCTTCTTCGGAAGTGTTATAAATGACCTGAATTCCTTCCAAAATTACAAAAAAAAATTATCTACTTATAATTTTGTTTTTTTTTTTTTATTTTTAATGAAAAAAAAATTATGTAAATTTATTAAAATTAAATAAAAAATTAAATTTTATATTAAAAAATAAAAAAATAATTGTAATTTATGATTATTAATTTATTACTAATTAAGTTTTTTTGTTTATTTTTGATTTTAATTATATAAACAATGAAAATTAATATTCCTTTTGTCATATCCTGTAAGTGACAAGTATTATAAAATAATATTTCATTATTTCATTGTGAATATTGCACTGAACAAACAATGAATCGAATCAATGAATGAGATTTTGTCCTTGACGCGCCCCGAAATTACTCCTTTGACGCGTTTTTCTAAAGCGGAAACGCTCCTCAATGGACACCCCTCGGTCCCCCAATAAAGAGATTTCGATCTAATTATAATACCTAATTAGCGGTTTAATTTATTGCTTGTTTATTCTTCAAATAATCTCCAAATTATAATTTTTTCACAGCCTTTTCCTGTTTAATTTCATTTTATTTTTAATTTTTTAATTCAATTTTTTCTTGCAATATAAAAAGAAATAAGAAAAATCAATTAATTTGTTTAATTGTTTAATTATTACAATAACACTAGTAATATTTAATGAGAACAGTAATTGCAATAATTAATATACAAACAGTATGTAGCAATTAATTTTTTTTTATAAGAAAAAAAGTGAAGAAAGGTGAAGGTAACGAAAAGTGCAACAACTTTAATTTCCCAACATTAATTGCGTTATACATTTATTTATTTATTTTTTTCTTAATTTTAATTTTATTTCGCAAAGCAATAAATCTAGAATTTTCCCTGTTTTGTTTCACTGATGTATTTTTGTGGTTTTTTAATGATTTATTTTATTTTTTTACTTTTTTTTTTTTTACGTAAAAAGGCAACAGAGAAAACGCAAAATAAAATAAAAAGAAAAAATAAATATCTGCGTGTAGCCGGCGTATGCAATTTAGAAAGTTTCTGCGCGGGTTCTTTTTCTTCATTATTATTTATATTTAATTTTTATTTTATTCGTTGTTGAAAAATTTTGCGAAATTCGTTTTCGAAATTTCGCTTTAATAATAAAACAACAAACAGATCTCTTTTGTTTTTATTATTATTTTGAGTTTTTTCTCTTTTCATTTGCAACTTGCGCAATTTTTGTTTGCTTAACTAATTGTCTCGGGAATTAATCCTACTAATGAATAATTGGCTTATAAATATTTAAATATGGTTTATTGTAGTTTTTGTTAAATTACTTTTGGGTTATTTAAGTGTTGTATTTTATTTAAAATCATTGCTTTAATTTATCGTAATAATAAGTAAAAAGTGCAAGTTGATATAATTAAAAAAAAATTTTTTCGACAGTTATTTGCTTTTTAACAACAATAATAATAATTATTTTTAACAAAATCTTATTGTTTTTTATGTGGAGATTAATTATTTATAATTTTGTAATAAAAAATAGTGAAAAACTTAATTACTTTAAATGTTATTAAAGATTTTTGGGCATTTTTTCTTGTTGAAGTTTCCAAGCATTTCAATGCGACTATTTTAACCCAAAAAGGACTCATACAAATATTTTTATATTTATGTTTTAAATTTTTTTAAAAGAACAATTAATTAGCTTTAGATTAAAGTAAAAATTTTGAAAATCGGTTCAATACTTTAGAAGTTATTAATAATTTTTTTGTTGGCATCGTTCAACCGATTATTTTCAAATATTTCAAAGGGAACTTTAATTAATTTTTAACCTAAAAAATTCAATTTTCCTAATAATAATTAAAAACTGCTAATAATAATAAATTATTTCAAAACATTATTATTGATTTGTTTAAATAATTATTTATTACATAATTCAATTTTCAATTTTTCAAAATTAAAAAACTATTTTTCCACTAAAATAAAAACTAAAAAGAAACTATTTAATATCCCATTAAGAAAAAAATGTGTCTACTAAGCACCAACTAAACAACATTAAAAAAAAGTCGATAAAAAAATAATTATAATTAAATTACAAACAATTTTATTAACTCAATAAAGTTGTTTATAAAGTTTACAAAGCATTAATTTACAATAATGATAATGAAAATTGAAAGTGAAACAATTTTTTTTTTGTATGCCACTCGTGGTAAGTCAAATCGAAACCCAATTTAAATTCCTTGACAACATATCGTTTTTTTTTTTTTTTACTTCTTCTTTATTGAAACCATTACTCATGAGCACTTCTGCAGAAAATTACTAACAATAATAGTTGTGAACTTACTATAAAAAAAAAGCGATCTATTTAAGTCCACTACAAAATGTTTTTTTTTTCCAACGTGTAGAATGAAAACTAAAATAAAAAAAATTACAAGAAACAAGAACAATATGTTCTTGAAAAAATTGAAAAGAATAAACACAAGGAATGCCGCCGTAAATAATCGAAATCGAAATAGGAACCGATCGAAAAAACCTCTTAATTGCTTTTCATAGCACACTCAATATTCCTCTAATTACAAAATCGATCGCTTTGTCGATAATTCAAGCGACGCCAGAGCAAATAAACAAATAGAAACCGCAGATCCACTTCCGTCTATTAATTTATTAATCAACAATATCGTGAAAGACGTGTTTAGCGATCGCTGTAAGCAACAAAAGGAAACAATAAGGCGACAACATTGACAAATCTCTGTGCTCGCTCACTTTGCCTCGCGGATTTCATTTCTTAATTGTTTATAAAGCAGTCGCTATTTGTTATAATGGTACTAATAATAATAATTGGTTGTAATGGTAATGTTACGGTAACACTCTGTGTGAGGTTTCAAGAACGGCCGGTATTGCACAAATAGAAAACAAAAGTCAAGAACTACTAAGAATCAGAACTGAAACTATACAAGGCATTTCCTTTTTTTTGTTTTTAATTAATTTTCATGAAATTTTCATTAAATTTAAAAAAAATCAATAAATAATATTAATAAATTATTTTTCAAAGTTTTAAAATTATTTTTACATAGAAAAATCAAATTTTTCTTGGTGAAAATTAAGCATAAAGCACTCTTTTGTTTCAGTTGAGTGTCTCTCTAATGGGAATTCTAATGATAATATTAATGGGAGACATTATTTATGAGAACGGAATTGTTTAAAAGTTAGTTATACTCTCGGTTGACGTGTTCTGAATTAGTTATTAGTACTTTAACATGCACAGAGAGAGAGACCGGCTATTAGTCGCTTAAGACAGCGAAGGTTAAACCTCTGGATTTGTGGCAAAATGTGAAAGGACACTTCCAATGTGAACTTTTATGATAAGTTCAACATTAAAATCATTTTTATTCCATGTTAATACTGTACATTACAGTTGAAATCTGCAACTAATTAACTTTTTACTTTCTTAGTATTATTATTATTATTAATTTTTAATTATTTTTATTGTTGTTTTATATTTTTGTTTTTTAAGTTTTTTGTGATAGAAATATAAATTGTTTGGTACTTGTGTTAAATATTAATTTAAAATTTAAATTTTTACATGAAAAATAAAGATATTTTAATTGTTTATAATAATTATAAAAGTAAAACACCAAATAGTTTAAATTTATAGTTAAATTTTAAATTTAAATAGAGTTCATTAATTGGAAACTTCATTCGCTTTGGAAAATTGTTAATATCTTCTAAAGTTATCATTAAATTTTTAAAATTTTCACATTATTTTAAACCTAATTAATTGTTCTTTTTATTTATTAACAATAATAATTTTTTATTTAATTTTTTTAAATTAATTTAAAAAAAAGTTTAAAACTACTTTTTCATGACCCTGTATATAATTTAAAAATATATTAAAATTACAGTTTTTTTGAAGAATATTAAAGGTAATTTAATTGTTTATAATAATCTAAAAGAAAAATGTTGAAAAGTTTTTTAGTTTAATTGTTATAAAATAATTAGTATGAGCTGTTTTTTGGGTTAGAATCACTAAAAATTGCCCCATTTAAAATACATGGAGACTTTATCGTTGCGTCAAGCGACGAAGGCCCAAAAAAACTTTAATAACTTTTAAACTAATTAAGATAGAACCATTATTTTTTCACCATTTTATAGATAATTAATTATTGCATAATGTAGTGAAAATATTAATAATATATAAAATTTAGTTTTGTTGTAAAAAATTAATTTGTGAATAAAAGTTTACTTTGAATATTTCACTTTAATGAAGATCGTCATTAAAAATCATTAATAACTTTTAAAAAAATTATGCGATTTTTTAAATTTTTACCTTATTTTAAAGATAATTAACTGTTCTTTACAAAAAATATCAATTTATAATTTTAATTAATTTTTAAATGCAGTTTTTTAATTTTTTTTTTGAATAAAAATTTGTGTTAACCCAACTTAGACTAATAAATTCCATTAAAGTAATTCTTTTATAGCGTCTAAAATATTAATTTATCATTGATTAAGTGTTTAAATAATTATTATTTAATTTTTGAATAAATAAAAAAATTTTTTTAGTAAATATCTTCATAACCCAATTAAATTAGTAATAAAGATTAAAACAATTAACTGCTTTGCATGAAATCCTTCCAATTTCATCAAATTACGTTCACATTACACAGTATTATGGCATTACGTTACTTTTATTATTATTATTAAATAAAAGAGATCATAAAACGCTTTGTATTGCGCAATTAAGTCTTTCACTCTGTTGCTGCTCTCGACTCGCGAGAGAAGAAAATGTTACGCTATTAATTAACCACATAAATATTGTTGTTTTATTATTTATAATATTTTAATATTTACTTATTTACTATGCGTACTTAAACTTTTATTTTAAATAATATCTCTTTACTTAAACTTTACATAAACTTTTTTTTTATTATTTCAAATAAAATATAATTAAACTTTATTGATTTTTAAATAATTTTATTTGAGTTTTTTTTTCATTTCAAAAGCAAAACTAAATTTAAAATCACAAAGATTTTCGAATTCACATAGATAATTACAGATAGCAAAATAATAATTAACTTTTGGCGCGTTGTTCGCCGAAGAAATTACCGAAATTAGGTCGAAGAAGTGAGTGAATTGAGTAATACACGTCTGATTTCGTCTCTCGTAGTCTCTCAGTCGTTCGCACGTACAGAGATTGAAGAAGTTTACCAACTTCTTTGGTCTTCGGTCTTTGGAAGGCACTTAGGAGTTGCCACAATCCTCTGAATGCGTTTATTGCTCATAAGTTTATTGTCCCTCATAAGAATTCAATTCAATAGTTTGTTTTACGATTTTTCGAAATTTTCTTATTGATTTTATAATTTTTAAATTATTAAAATTCTGCAAGCGCATCGAATTTTCCAATAATTTTAATTGTTTTTAATTTTCTTCTTCTTCTTCTTCTTCTTCTTGAGTATGTTGGGCGTTCAAAGGTTAGTTATATAAATTGATTGAATCGAAAAGGAAATTCAGCAGTCGAGTGGAATTTTTTTCGTTCGGCCTCAGGCTTTCATTACTTTTGTTTAGTTTGATATTTAATTTATTGCTGATGTTTACTTTAGCGCAAATATTTAGCCTTCTCTGCTGAAATGCTTTTTTTTATGCTACATTGCTTTTACAGCAGTTTCTTTTTTTATAATTCTTTGGTGGTTTTAATTTTCCATTCGATTTTTAACTGTTAAATCTATTTTGGGATTTAAAAAACTTATGGAAAATGCATTTTAAAATATAAAAAAGTTAACAAAAATGCAATTAGAGTTTAAATATCTTACCAAAAATGCATTTAAAATTCAAAAAACTTGACAAAATTGCATTTTAAAATTTTAAATCTTATCAAAATTGCACTTAAAGTTAAAAAAACTTAATTTAATGTATTCTATTACATTATCAAGTTAGCAAACAAATATTTAAAATTGAAATAACAAAGTTTAAAACATCTCTTTATTGTGCATTTATAAATAAACAATATGAAAATTTATTTTAAAGAAAGACTTTCCTTTCTTTCGCCATTATCACTGCTTATTTTTATTTTTTAATTGCCAATAGCAAAAGCTAAAAAAAAAAAAAAAAAAAAACGCCGCAACGGTTCGAATAATGTTCGGAAAGAAAAAGTGAATTGCGAAATTTAATGTCGCGCGCGCCTTTGTCGTCTAAAGAATATTATTAATTCTCTCATTTGACTTTTTAATTCACATCCAATACTTTCCTCTTCTATCTAACATTTTACAAAGCTTAGAAAAGTTTCAAACTTCCAAAACAAAATCTCCCTTTTAGCAATTAACAGCTGATAATTAAAACTTTAATAATATTATAAAAAAGATTAATAAAAAAACAAACAAAAAACAAATAGAAACGATTTAAAATAAAGAAAATAATTAAATAATTAAAATAATAATGAAAATCACTTACAGGAATTTGAACAAAAGAGCCATTGTTTAGCTGAGGATAAGAATACAAAGGCACGACGGGCACCGTTCCGTTTTTGAGGAAAATCGGCCCTTGGATCGGCGTAACTGGGGGCGGCGTCGACACATCGACCCCCGCTAACTCGTCGTAGTAATCGTAGTCGACGACAGCGTGCAGCTGCGTCTTCGAGCCGCCTCCGCGCACTTTTGTAAACTGTTGCGGCTGCTGCGGATGCCGCGGCACTTCTTCGTTTTGCCTCCTGCGGTGCTCCTCTTCGGCATTGAAGGGCGCAAAAGGTCTCGGATAGTGGTACGGCTGAGGCTGCTGCGGTGGCACGTAAGGAGGCGGCGGCGCATGGTATAAATTAGGAGCTGGAGGCGGCCCTCCGCCGGTAAAGTTCAGCAAAGCCATGAAGATTTTACTTTTTACTTTAAAAATCACATTCCACACTTTTCCTTTTATTAATTCTTATTGTAGGAATTTTAATGTCTTTATTTCTATTTTTAATTACTTAATTTGCTTCTTCTAACTTTCATTTGAATTTTTTTTTGTTTGTTTCTTTGCGGTTTTTCACTTTAAAGCACTTTGAAACAGTTTAAAGGTGGGAAAAGAGATGTGGTAACTGTAGCACAAGCTTATCAATATTGCGGCGCTCTTCGACGGACGGTCCACTTTTAATAGCGATGACCTTCGCGTTGCAGGACACCCACGAAAGCAGCGGTGAACGGAAGAAATACTTAGAAATAATAAATACTTAAATGCAAAATGTTTAAAGTATATTAAAACCGGCCGGTTTTTGCAACTTTTTAAATGTTTTTATTTAATTTTAATTAATAATTTCTTTTTCAACATAAAAAAAATAGTTTTTAAAAAAGAAAATTGATTTTAATAGCGCAATAAAACAGCGTCTTCTTCTTTGGTAAAGCGCTTCAGTACTGATCGGCTGTTCACTTTCACTCTTCCACACAGCATTCTCATCTCGCTTCTCCGATCTGCGATCCGCGATCCGCGATCTGCGATGCGACGGTCCGATGGTGGAGGATGAAGGATGCCGTCCTCCATCTTCAATTGGGCATCATGGACCAAATGTGAAGAGATTCTCGCGCGCGTTTTACGCAAGAAAGCGTCTGATGGTGCGTGAAATGCCGTTGTCACGTTGACCGCCGAAGAGAAAAGTTAAGAGCTGTATTTGAGAATGAGTGTAGAAAGCGAACGAAATTTCCGAAACTACTGTTCAAATGATCGATCAATGGATCGCAAAAAGAAGTAAAAAAATTTTGCGGTCCGATGCCGCCGCAGAGATTGCAGTCTCCGTATAAAAGCGACGCATTTTCCAAATAAGTTATTAGTTCTTTAAAAGCTACAGTCTTCTGACTGTTAATTCCTTCGGACTTTTGATTCTTGAAAAGTGCGTTAAAAGTGATCTGTTAAAATGCTTCTTATAGTTTTTGCAGTCTTTTGTTGTCTGCAGGTAAGTTGTTTTTTATAATTTTTATATTTTTGATTGAAAGGATTAATTTTGCAGGTGTTGGAAGCGCTTCCGCTGAAAGAAGAGGAATTAAAACAATTAAAACAGGACGATGCTTTTGCATCTGAAACTGGATTCGCTAATGCTGTGGCCGGTGGCAGCAAATACTTTCAGTAAGTTTTATTTACTTATTACTTGATTTATTAATTAATTTAATTGAAAATTCATTTTTTTTTAATATCAATTTGATTTATTATATTAAATTATTTATTGAATTATTTATTTAAATTAAAGATTAAAGAGAAAGATATATTTAAAAAAATATATTTTAAATGAAAAGTTTTCAAAAAATTCAATATAAAAAGATGGAATTTTAAATAGCTAGCAAAAGCAATAGCAAAAGCAATAAATAAAAGCAATTGTTAACAATGAAAAAATGGTTTGCCAATTAAGCGATTTGTACATGGCCCAAACGTCGCCATTCCAATTAGAGTTCGGTCACGTCAGCGAAACGCCAAGCGATTGGGAGCAACGCTTCGAACGCATTGATTTGGATAATTTGAAGCGACAAGGAAAGGTCCTTAATAATTAAAATACACAAAACACCTCTTATCTGCTTATGTTAGCTTTTATTTTATTGTTCTTCTAGTTTTATTACCATTTTTTACGTCTAAAGTAACAACATCTATAATTTAAATCTTTTAAAACTAATTAATTACTTAATGAATTAACTAATTATTAATTTTCAATTACTAACAGATACGCACACGTACCGGAAAAGGATCATTATGAGCATGGGCACAAACGGGGCAACGAGCACCACTTCATCGAGCGGCACGAAAAGGCACATCCGCACTCTGGTGAATTCAAAACTAAAGTAATCTTTTTTTAAATTTAATTTATTTCTAATTTTCATTAACAATTAATTAATTACACTGGTAAAAACATGCAAAAACCCTTTAAAAACACACAATTTACATTAAAATTCCCAAAAACTATTTAAAAATTATTAAAATAAATTAAAACAAATTAAAAGGTAAGATGGGGCGATAAACACGGAGGCTACGGCGAACATTACTGGGACTACAACCACGATGGACACGACCACGACGGAGAGCAAAGCCAACAGGAGCCTCTCTACGTGAAATACGAAGAGCCGGATCAGCAGCAGCAGCAGCGCTACAAACGCAACCAATTGGTTCCGGAAGACGTGGAGTTTTTGGGAGAAGCCGGAAGACGTAGTGCTTCCATCGGCGGACGTCACGGTGGTAATTACCGATGGCATCCGCAAGGAGAACGAAACAGACGTCAATACTTTTTCTAATTTGTAATGAAATTTAATCTTTTTGTTTTTTTTTTGTTTTCTTGTTTTGGTATTGTTTAATTTTTATTGTTGATGTAGTTTTTATGTTTTTTGTGTGTTTTTTTACTTGTTTTTTAAAGAAAAAAGAAATTAACTAAGAAATAAAAGTTATTGACGTAACATTTCTGAAGAAAAAATGTATTCCAATCTTTTCCGGTGCATTGGCTTGCAAATGTACTGCTGTTGGCAATCGGCCTCTTGCTGGAACTGATCGTTTCGATTTTTAATGCAGTTCCGGATGATTTCATCGATGGATCTTAGCGAATTTACCACGTCGTCTGTGTGGATCTAAAATTTCAATTAATTAATTAATTAATTAATTTAAATAATAATTTTTTTTAGATACAAAATCCATGAATAAAGATAAATTTAATTAGCAATATTTTGGTGAAAAAATCATTAAGTTCGGGTAATTTGTTTAGATTTTATAAATAAATAATAAGCCGACAAAGTACGTTACGCGCTTACGATATACGCGCTCTGCATATAGTCCGGCCGCGCAGGTCGCTAACGTTGCGCCGTCGATGTTCATTCCTGCTGGAGTGCGTTACTACGTCGAACGGCGAGACCGGTAACGCCAGTAGTTAACGTTACTGTAACTCACAAACAAATCACTCCGTATAAAATCGGAAAACGGTTGGAATTTTAAATTTGTCCATGATAATTAAAGAAAATTTAATTAGCAATATTTAAATCAAGAAAACATTATGATCGGTTTATTAATTTAGCATTTATGAAGTAATTACTGAAAGGACTTTTTGTTGCGAAGGCGCCCAGTGCCGAACGGTCAGAAAATAATTAATTACTCTTGAACTAATTTAGCTTGAGCTATAATTTTAGTGTCATTAGAAAGGTAATTTAATCAGATTTTTAATAAATTAATAATAATTTTACTTTCAGTTTTTACAAGTAAGTCGAGCGCAAGTTGAAAAGTACGTTACGCGTCAACGTTAGACGCGCCAACAGTCGGACTTTACCATAGACGCAGCGCTCTGCTTATAGTCCGGTAGCGCCTGTCGCTAACGTTACGCCGTCGATGTTTGCGACACTAATTACTACCCCTAAACAAATCACCCTTTATTCATTCAAAAAATTGTTTTAATATAAAATTTACTTAAAATAATTAAAGACAAACTAATTATCAATAATTTAATGAAACATTTTAAATAGAAGAAATAAATCGAAGAAGAAAAGCAAAAACAAAAGTAAAAAAATAAAAGACGAGGATGTAAATGAAGAAGAAACAGAAGAAAAAGTTTCAGAGCTTACAGTAAGGACGAAAAGTCCTGGATTATCCTTCGAAACTGTTTCGTAGAGTTGCCTCATACGGACTTGCTCTTCAATGAAGAATTCCATGCACAAAGTTTCATCTTTTGCATCTTTTAAACAAAAGTATTAATTTTTTTTTTTTAATTTAATTAGCAAATTTTCTTTCAGATACCAAGAACTCCACTGCTAGCTCTGGCCAAAAGAAAATCACTGCTATCCGACGAATGAATGCATTGACTTGCAGTTTTCAAAAGCATCTCGTGGACATTTTCAGTTTTACTTTCTTCCACAGACTCAGATTGCAAAGAATTCGAATTTGCGTCGACTGTGAGAGTGGTCCCGGAAATTTGGTACTCGACTTCATGGGAGAATTCCGAAATGGTCGCCGGAATATTGGTATTGTTCATGTCAAAGTAGTCGGCATTCAACCAAGAATTATTCCTTCGGATCTTCGTCATTTTCCCAATCGATCTGCGACTTTGCGGCATATTTTTAATGTTCCAATCGAAACTCGCACGCATCTGACCCTCCTCGCTGCTCTTGCTGTCGTTCGCTTCCGATGTCGAAGAGGTTTCCTCGTCAATGAATATGCTGGCTTCGTACGAGATATTTACCTGAGCAATCAAATTTTGGGCTTTAAAATTATTTAGTTTTCATTAAAAAAAAAATTAATGAAATTTAATTAACTTTAATTGAAAGTAAAGAAAATTTAAATTTACATCAGTGAACATAAGTTTCTTGGAGCTCATTTGCGAAAATTCTGCATTTTTATCGGAGCTGCCCTCCTTTGAAGAAACCGACAATCGATTCGAGGAAACAATCGGCAGCTTTTCACTCACATCAAAGTCGATTGTATTTAAAACCACTGAATTTTCCAATGAAGAATTCCTTCTAATCCACACAAAAAAAAAAAAAAAAAATTAATTAAACTAAATTAAAAAAATTAATTACTCGTGAATGTCTTGAATATACTGAAGGATATCTTCGAGAATCGAAGTGCAAAAGTCTTTGTGCTGCAAAAGCTGCACGGCACTTTCGATCTTCACCGCTTTGTAAGACAAAACGTAAGCCTTGACAAAATTGGAAATCCAGGGAGTGATTTGGAAATGCTGCAGCAGCCACTTTTTGTATTTTTTCAAGGAATTC
This sequence comes from Holobus sp. GC000080, assembly GCA_030556065.1. Classification (NCBI taxonomy): domain Eukaryota; kingdom Metazoa; phylum Arthropoda; class Insecta; order Coleoptera; family Staphylinidae; genus Holobus; species Holobus sp. GC000080. Next base: position 21,906 of record JASKGO010004341.1, read on the forward strand.
GGATAGGCAAAAATCAATTGGCAGTTCACGAAGCGAGCCCTCAGTTGCAAACTGATATTTAGATCGCCGGTAAATATAAGGACACCTCCATCGGCAACTTTCTTCAATTCGTCATCGCAAATTCCGAAATGATAGCCGTATTTATAACTGAAAGCTAAAATCTTTCCGGCGCTCAGCAACTGATTGAAGTGATCAGTGGTGACGAAATGGTAATGGACGCCATCGACTTCGTGATTAAATTTCGGCCGTGTGGTATGGACAATTCCCACTTTTACTAGGCTAAAATATTTGTTTTTTTTACTTTTTAAATCTGAAAAAAGTAAAAAAATAAAAAAAAATTTAAAGGAAAAATTACTCAGGATTGACGTCGCAGTAAGCTTGGCAAATATGTCGTTTTCTTCCGGCAATAGGTCCCACTAAAACCACCATCGAAGCTAATTTATAGTAAAACGGTACTATGCGGTCGTCCATCACGGGTACCATGGTATGGTACAAAAGTGCCAGCATGGAGTTTTGATTGCGCGCTTTCACTTCTCTTTTCGCCTTGTATTGAAACAAAGCGCGCGCTTTTTCCTCAGCATCGACCACTTTTCCATCTAAATTTTGAATTCTTTTCATCAACGATAAACACAGCTGTTTGTATTTGCAATTTTTAGTTATGGGATTTCCTTCCAAGTTCACTTTTTTCACTCGTAAGCAATCCTTTAAATGCGTGATTTCGAACAAGTCCAAAATGTCGTTAAAGGATGCATCGAGTGTTTCCAAATTGCGCATCTCGTTCACCAATTTCAACGATTTCAATTGATTATGCGAAATTGATATCGAACGGCAATTATTTAGCGTTTTAAATGACTTCTTTTCCAAGTCTTCGCAATCAGATATTTGATTGTTGTCCAAGTAAAGCTCGTCCAATGGCATCGAGTAAATTTTCTTTACAAAAGTTATGTAGTTGCTACTCAAATCTAAAAACTGTAGAAACCTAAAAGAATTTTATCACTTTAAATATTTATTTATTTAAATAAATAAATAAGTTAAAAGATAATTAATTAAATTAACTGTAATTGATGAACTCCGTCGATTTCTTTAATTAAATTATGGGAGACATCTAAATAAACCAAAGAGCAAAAATCTTGCAAATCCGAAGGCATCTCTTCGATTAGATTATGCGAAAAAATGGCATAGGTTAAATTGAACGGTGCTTTAAAGTCTAGCAATTTTTTCAAGTGATTGTGAGATACATCCAAGTATTCTAGGAATCTTAAAGAGCCCAAATCGGTGATTTCCGTTAAGTAGTTTCGTGAAAGATTCAAATATTGCAAGTACTGATGATAGGAAATTATTTCGATGCATTTTAAAGACTAAAAAATTAATTAATTAATAAAATCCAATGCTTTTTGTAGATTTTGTAGATTAAAATTACTAAAAAATTGAATAAATTTAAAATTTAAAGCTTTAGTTACTTTTCTAGATAAATCGCAATGAGTCAAAGCGTATTTTCCAGGTCTTAAGGTGCGTTTTAAACCACTGGAACAAACCTCAATTAAACGATCAGTTAGGTATCCTTCTTTTTCGCGAGGACCTAGTGGTAAGTCGTGGAAATTTCTTAGTTTTACGCAGGGAATCGAAAGGATTGTCTTCAAATTGTCGTAAACTAAGAGATAAATTAAAGTTTTATTAAGTAAAATAATGTAAAAAATAAATAAAAGTTAAAAAGTAATATAAAAATTAAATTTAAAATAATTTTTGACTAGAGAAAATTAAATTAATTGATTTTACTTTTCTGGTTGATTGGTGCTAATTCGAAAAGTTCTTCTTTATTGCCCTCAGAATCATCCTCTTCATCTCCGAAATTAACAGGATCACTAAATTGAAAATAATTTATATTGGAAACATTAAACCCTTTTCCTGCGTTTTCCATTTTTTTTTGCTTCTTACTTGCAAAGCTGTGACACAATTTTATATCACTTGTCAAATTTGTTTATTTCAATTTATTAAAATTTATTTAAAACAATAAATTCAATAAAAAAAACTATTGAATAATAAATATTATTAATTTTTTTATGAAAAATCAAATAAAAACCATAAAAATTTTAATTTTACCAGTTGTTGCTATAAATGAAACAATCAAATTTTTTAATTTAATAGAAAAAAAAATACTTCTTTCTGTACAAAATAACGCTTTGTTTCTTAAAAATTAAAAATCTGTATTTAAAATACAAAAAAGCACTCTTAAATTACATTTGTAAATAAAATTTTACTTCAGTTTATCATTTTTAAATGAACTTCACATTTGTTTTTCTTCCTGTTGAACTTTTAAAATTGTTTTTTTTTAAACGAAATTATTAAACCAAACTGGAAGCCCCCAAGTGTCCGATTTGTCCATTGGGCGAGTTTCCCTTGGAACTGCCGTACATTTTCGTACTGTAACCGGAATCATTGTTGGTGTCCCTGTCCAGCACCGGATTTTCCAACATCCTAGTGGTACTTTCAAACATTTTCGCGGAATTCATGCGACGCGAACTGCCAGCATCGATCTGCTTCGGCGAAGCGGAAGAGGAAGAGTCCAGCAACCTCAAGCGGGCGAATCTGGCTGTGTCCACTTCACCGTAATGCTCTTGGATTTTCACAATGGGCTCAACGTAATGCAGTTCCGGACTGTAGACACCGCTGCGACTTCTTGGACTGTCGTTTTGCTGTACATTTTCGTAGGAAGGCGAAGACGGCGACACCATTAACATATTCGAATCGCCCATCGGACCTTTGACCTGCTCGAGACGAATGTCATCTTCGCTGCTTTCACTCTGATGGTCTTCTTGCTTCTGCTGGATTTTCGCTATGAGTTCCTTGACGGATTTCCGCGGAGAAGATTCGTTTGAAGGATCAAGTCCATCCATACTCCTATTAAAATTTTATTTTTTTAGTGGTAAAAAATTATTAAAATATTGCAAAAAAAAATTGAGAGAAAACTTACTTTGCTGTGTAAATTTTGTTAATACTTGGAGCATCCAAAACTTCTAAACTTTTCGATCTTGTTAATGTAGAGACATCGATTTCTTTAGCAGCAGCTGCTGCCCTTTCACTCCGGCGTCCCCTAACACCTCTGCTTAATCTCTGTTCCAGTCCTGCGACTCTTTGTCCTAATTTCGCTTGCGCCTTCTGCAATTCCCTCTTATCCTTTTCCAATTTGGCTTCCAAATGTCTGAACAAAGGAGCACAGTAACAAGTGTAGCCGACACCAACAGGTCCCTTGCAGATATTCCCCGCCAAATCCAAATAATACTGTTCTCCCCTCTTCAGAGGTTCCTTAGGTAAACTGTCCAATCTAGGCGACGGGAAAGCCTCAGGATCAGGGTAATAATGGCAGCCGTAAGGAGACCATTGCTTCTGGTCTTTATTATCTTTTAACTTTGCCTTGTTTTTCTTGTGTAACTTTTTGGAACTTTTCTTTGTTTCTTTTTTCTTTCCATTAGCAACTACATCAGTTATTGAAGTTTCATCTAAAATTGTCAAAATTTCTTCTAATCCTTTGCGCAAAGCTATATCCTTGGCGGTTTCGTTTTGTTTGTTGCGAATCTCTTTGTCGCAAGCTGCCTCCAAGAGGATCCTGGTGAGTTTTCTTCGGCCCATTGCGGCAGCTATGTGCAGAGCGGTGTCTCCGTTTTTGTTCTGCTCGGAGACGCCGCAAGATGCTGAGATTAAGATGCGTGTAACGCCTGCATGTCCGTAACGGGCTGCTGTATGGAGCGCCGTGTCGCCGTAGTTATTGTGCAGGTCGGGATTGCAGCCGGCCAACAGGAGTTCCCTGCAGGACTGATTGTGACCGTTCTGGCAGCAGAGATGAAGAGCTGTGAAGCCGCCGGCGTTGCAGGCTTGAAGATCCGCTTTCGATTCCGCTAGGAGTTTTATGGTGCGGCTGTAGCCTTTCCAAGCGGCTTCGTGCAGAGCACTGTTTCCATGCTTCAAATTTCAAATTTTTAAATACAAATTTTTTTGTGAAAAATAGAGGAAAATTTAAAGCAATAAAAAACAGAAGAAAATTACAAGTTTTAAATACATCAAAAGTAAAATGAATGGTGAAAAATGAAGAAAATTTAAAATAAAAGAAAAGATTAAAATTAACAGTTAAAAGAGGCAAAAAAATAAATACTCACAACACTATCCTGTCTATTAACATCGGCACCTTTAGAGACTAGAATACGAACGACCTCTTCGTGTCCGTCGGCGGCGGCCCTCTGCAGCGGAGTGCATCCTGCCCCATCAGGACTGTCGATTTCCTTGGGGGCCGCAACAGATAATAGCAGTCTAACAACCGCTGCATGGCCGGCACTTGAAGCTAGATGAAGGGCAGAACGGCCTAATTCGTCGCGGGAGAAACGAACGAAACGCGGAGGATGATTACCGCCGCCGATTCCTAAGATGCGGGCGCAGGCGGTAGCGTCGCCAGAACTGGCAGCCGCCCTCAATGCCGCGCCGCCTCCGGTGTTCATCCGTTGTCTACCATCCTGAAAAATAACAATAATTACTTATTTAATTATTTTTTTAAATCAATTTTATACAAAATTTATTTCCGGAGGATTATAAAGACGCATTTTGTGGATTCGTTTTAAAATCTTTTTTAAAAATAGATTTAAATCTACTTGAGGTAATTAAAAAGTTCTTTTAAAGTAAATTTAAAGATGTTTTTGCTTTGGGAATTCAAAGAGGAATAAGAGGAACGAATATTCTGCGACCTATTTTGTTTTTTCTTTTGTTGAAAAGCGATTAGGGACGCTCGATTGACGGTTGAAACGCGCCCAGAATTGCGTAATTTTTTTCTCCTTTGTTGATTCGCTTTTTCTGTTTTTTATTTAGTTCATCGCAAGGACAGTTTTCCAAAGTAATTGTTTGGTATTTGACTTTTTAATTAACTTTTCGACATATTTATTTTTGTATTTGTTAGTTCAATTAGTTTAATTGCTTTTTAAATTGATATTTTTAAACTTCTTTTGCAGCAATTTAAAAGAATTCATTTCATTTTATAAGATTAAAATTAATTGTATTTTTCTGATTTTTTTATTTTATTATAAATTGCTTTTAAAATTGATTTTCACTTAAAGATTGACCTAAAATAAACCTTTAATTATTCAATTCAAATTTAATAGTTAATATTTTAAATAATATGTATTTACCATATGGTAAATTGCAGTTTCTGCATGCCAATTACAAATTCAATTGATTAATAATAATGAAGTGAAAAATAACAGTAAACTTGGCATTAAAAATTGAAATATTTTCCATGGATAATTGCCAAGCAATGCTATAAACACTTTACTTATTTAAATCTCTGTATTATTTATTCAAATAAGCAAATTATTTATAATGTTTATACTTAATTACTTAATTATTTTAAAGAACCATCAGGATATATTAACACACCGACATTTAATTTAAATTTTCCCCAAGTATTTATTACAGATAATTTAATATTAATTAAACATAATTAAGGGCAATTTAATTAGCTATATTTAGGTGAAAAAATCATTAAGTTCGGGTAATTTGTTTAGATTTTATAAATAAATAATAAGCCGACAAAGTACGTTACGCGCTTACGTTAAACGCGCTCTGCTTATAGTCCGGCCGCGCGGGTCACTAACGTTGCGCCGTTGATGTTTATTCCTGCTGGAGTGCGTTACTACGTCGAACGGCGAGACCGGTAACGCCAGTGGTTAACGTTACTGTAACTCGCAAACAAATCACTCCGTATAAAATCAGAAAACAGTTGGAATTTTAAATTTGTTTATGATAATTAAAGAAAATTTAATTGGCAATATTTAGATTAAGAAAACATTATGATCGGTTTATTAATTTAGTTGTTATGAAGTAATTACTGAAAGGACTTTTTGTTGCGAAGGCGCCCAGTGCCGAACGGTCAGAAAATAATTAATTACTCTTGAACTAATTAAGTTAGAGCAACAATTTTAGTGTCATTGGAAAGG